>JAUTBV010145476.1:0-11020 GCA_032361325.1 Lepetodrilus fucensis | reverse complement strand
GAGAGAGAGAGAGAGTTGTATTACTCACCTAGGATCGTATAGGCCTACCACAGATTAATTTCTTAACAGTGCTATACGAGTATATAAAAGGAATCGTACTTTATCGCTGATGATTTTCTATTGTATTCAAATACGTCTTTATTTTACACCCAGGTTCTCCCAGAGAAGTGGAATTCCAGGTAATAGAAACTATTTACTTTATATGCAGAAAGAGACTTCATTAGACCTTGTCATACGCTTCCTGGCAAATTTTGGGAGTTTTAACGGTTTTTGACATTTTGTAATTATCACATTTTCAAAACATGTAAACAATCATAAGAATAACAAAATGACCACGAAACGTCTTTGAAAAGGACTAGTTAAATTACTAAGTCAGTTAACGGCAGAAAAAAACAGCTACAACAGATCGATATTCGAGAATGAATAGTTAATAATAATACTGCCATTAATTATGTAAATTGATTTAAATATCTCCCTCTCAGATACCCAAGACTTTGGTCCGTCCTTGGAAGTGGAACGAACTTAAAATGAAATTCACTGGAAGCGGTGGTCTGACGTTTAACGACTCTGAGAGTATTTCATACAACGAGAAGTCCAGGTCAATTTTCATCCAGACTGACAAAGCTATCTACAAGCCTGGACAGACAGGTATTGTCCAAGACAGCCGCATACTATCTATGTACATGTACTACCTCTCACCTGTAAAGTTCGTCGTATTGGTGCGTCGTGCTGTCGTACTATCGTATCAGCGAACTGTCCACATTAACCCGCCACTACCGCAGCACGACATGATCATAATCAGCCACCATAATCTAAACCCCCACGTTGGGCGCCATTGGAATAGAACCACTGCTGATCCTGGGATTCGAACCCAAATTGATGGATTGAGAGTCCAACACTATACCGATTGCGCCAACAACCAGTGTTCGAAATTACCGCTGGAAACCTACTGGCCCGAATAATGATACAAATAACAAATGTTTACAAAAAACATGAATTTCTACTGGCCCTTAGTAGATACCTTGGGAAAATTGGCAGGCCAGCGGGCCAGCAGTAATTTCGAACACTGCTAACAACACTCAACAATAATACTGTCTCATGAAATTAGTCTGTAGCTAATACTAGCATTACTATTTCCAGTGAAGATCCGAGTTGTTGCGGTGTTTCCTGATCTAAAGCTGGTGAAAGAACCCATGGATATCGTCATCTATGTAAGTATGCCATAGAAAACTGTTAACAAGAAATGAACAGAACAAAATATATAATTTGAAGAGTCCTGTGAAGCGTAATGTCAAAATGTTTGATGCTGATGTATACATACTTATTGGAACTGCAAGGTACATACTAGCTCTGCTGTTACAGAATACCCACGGCATGAACTCATAAATAAGCGTTAATTCACTTTTAAACACTTCACTAATATGTTATATGTAAATTATCGAAGTTGCGTTTTCAAAATGATTCAGGATCAATATACAAGCAATAGTACGTTATGTTCTTCTTAAATAACACTGTTTTTATTGGAAGAAGAAGAAGAAGTACAACAACAACAACAATAACAAACAAACAATAACAAACAAACACAAATAATTATTGAAACTAAAATGTGAAATATACATCAGTATAAGCAGCAGGTTATAGTTTCTCGAAGCTCTCTTATATCCACCATGAGACCATAACGCTCTCGTAAGTGCACAATTCCCATGTATTAGAGATCGCAATAAGAGTCCTTATATTATGATCGCGTAGTAGGCCTATATCAGAGCTTAGAGAAACGATACCTTGGATGTCTTTGACAAGGACAAAACCTGCTAGACCCAAAGACCAACGACGTGAAGTTGATTACATATCCGGGTCAGAGGTATTCGCGAATACCTAACTGGTAACTTCACATTTCATTTACGGCAAGGCCAAGCCATTTCTTAGATTCTTAGACTCCTTAGATTTCCTGCTCAAGGAAAAGTAACGTTGTTGTTGTTGTACTAATGCATGGAAGAGTGCGATGTTGATTAAACATGAACTAATACGTTACCCTGGTGATGACAGGACTCCTTCAAGAACAGGATCAAGCAATGGCTTGGAGTCACAGACAGCAGTGGTGTCATCGAGAAACTGCTGGCAACGTCCACAGATCCAGTGATGGGCGACTGGGTCATCAAAGTCACTCTGGGAGTAAGTCACATAATAATAGTAATACTACTACTACTACTACTAATAATAATTAATAATAATAATACTAATACAAATAATATTTTAAAATAATAATAATAATAATAATAATAATAATAAAATAATAATAATAATAATAAAAATAATAATAATAATTAATAATAGTAATACAAATAATATTTTAAAATGATAATAATAATGAGACTATAACACTACTACTACTACTACTACTACTACTACTACTACTACTACTACTACTACTACTACTACTACTATTAATGATAATAATAACAATATATAGCTATCTATGAATAATAACAATAATATGAATATTATGAATAATAATAATAATAAATATATTTAAACAAATAAAATAATAATAATAACAAATTATGTTCGCATTTATATATATTGCACCAAATCAACGTTTGACAGCCTAATCATAGTAGTATTACCCTTGTAATATCTATCTATCTATCTATATATCTATATATCTATCTATCTATCTATCTATCTATCTATCTACCTACCTACCTACCTACCTGCCTACCTACCTACCTACCTACCTACATACAATTAATACCTACCTACCTACATACCTACCTACTACCTACCTACCTACATACCTACCTACTACCTACCTACCTACTACCTACCTACCTACCTACCTATATATCTATCTATCTATTATATGTATCTATGAACAAATATAGAACGATACTTTTGATCCATGGATCTTCGTCAGTACCAGCTTGTCGGTGTTGATATACTAACATTCGAATTCACTCGTCCTTATCTGTGATTTACTCACATCTCTTATATGTGATTTACTCACATCTCTTATCTGTGATTTACTCACATCTCTTGTCTGTATATTCCAGACATACACGGAGTCAAAGACGTTTACTATTCAGGAATATGGTGAGTATTTTACAAAACCGATCATTACTATACACGTGTTTTCACTAAAGGGTCGTACTTTAGTCTGGGCGTAAATCTTCCTTTACTTTAGCAAGAAATTACGTAATCCTAGAGTTACGCCCGGACCACAATATGACCCTTTCGTGAAACGCAGGTCATACTATCTTAGAATAAATACCCCATAATAGTATTTCGAATGATAATTGTTCAGCATTTTATCATCTGTTATGTGAAGGTCTCTGTATATAATATATAATATTTACGTCCACTGGCATGCCAACATGACTATTGTGTGGTGTCTTAGTTTTTCTGTTTAACCCTCTCCCTGCTGAAGGTGACTTAAGTTGCCCTATCACATGCAGAAATATAACACTTTGATTTTATTCAGCAGGGAGAATGTTAAGCGTATTGAATCATTTCAGCGAATACAGGAAAACAGTGCATGCAATTGGCTTGCACTTCACAATACGGTATTTACTGTAGTAAATAATGGTATGACTTTACATAGCATACCATGACGTAAGCTTGCGTTTACATCCTGGCTACTGACAACGGATACGAAACGCAGATCTCTTACTTTAAACTAAGACCTGTCAACTTTATGTTGTAGTCTTACCCAGGTTTGAAGTCACGCTGGACGCACCGTCATTCCTGACAACGGAAATGAAATCCATTCCAATAAAGGTTACCGCCAAGTAAGTATATACAGCAGTCAGCAGTTATAGCGGCCGCACACTAGCGATTTCCGTCGCCAACGCGTCGCCGATTTCCGTCGGATTTCTATGGCTTAGTATGCGGTGCTCCAAATATCAAAACATACTAGATATTGTGCGATAGTTCGACGAGGCTAAAAATCGCAGTCACCGGCCAGCGTACACTTGCGATTTTCCGTCGGCCGACAATAATCGGCGACGGAAATCGCTAGTGTGCGGCCAGAATTATCGATACGGCATCTACTAGTCTATTTCCGTAGTCTTATAGAGGTGTAACTCTTCAAACGTGTACATCTATCCACGCGTCATCCTCGAAACACAGGACATTATGACAACAACTATTTGACGGAGGTTAGGCGTAGTCATAATGACCTACATTTCGAGGATGTCCACGCGTATACGGAGCTATATTGTTCTGTATGTATTTTATCATATGTCTTGAAGCATTATATCCCGGTATTCTATAATTGATAAGAAACATGAGTGGATATAAAACAGTTTGAAATTGTATAGGGAATATACCAAATGCTATAAGTATTTATTATTATTTCCCAGATACACACATGGTCGTGGTGTAGTGGGAACCGCCCTTGTCCGAGTTCGATTCTCATGGTACAGAGGTTCATGGAAGAAAGGTCACGTCTCACCCGCTATTGAACGACGTGTAAAGGTCACAAACGTAAGTTTTATCTTAACACGTGTACGGAGATAATAAATACTTTATGAACTGACGAAACACTTGTTAATAACTCTTTAACATTCACTCATTTTTCTCTTGGAAATATCGCACAGGTTATTAGCTTAATCACTCGACGAACCTGCTATCGGGTGGTTAAAGTTTTACCACTTTTTAACACTTTAGCGTAATCACTTGATGAACAACCGGATCCAGTATGCTAATTCACACATAAGAGAACAATTCACTAAAATAACAGGAACTTTAACTTCATTTCGTAAATAGTTCATAGCATCTCATTGATTTTATTGTTTTATCTGCAGACTGATAAAGGCGAAGGTACAATCGTCGTATCCCAGAAAGAGCTCATTGATCTACTGGAACAAGGCGACGTCTACTCCAACCCCAAATACAAGCCTGCCAGGGTCAACATAACTCTGTCCTACCGTGGTCTCACGATGGAGGCAAACTTCACTGAATCTCTCACAGGAAATACGCAGAGCGCAGACAAAATAGACAAAACATTCCACAAGAACCCCTACAAGATGAAGTTCCTGGAAATGTGTCCGAGCGTCTTCAAGCCTGGTCTTGTTTACCACTGCCTGGTGCGTATATAGATGTAGTATAGTACTTACTACGTACCACACATTGTTCATCAGTTCTCACTTGAACATAGGGTTACTATGGACATTATATGGTCACTTCATATCGCATGATCGCCTTCTGATAATGTTGATGAATTATTCTTTTCACCCAAAATAATTGATTTTCTCAAGGTATTGTAAGCATAGAACTATTTATATTCTTGCAAGATGTTGTCAACATTATGTAACCACTGGGTGACTATTCATTTAAATATTATAATTAGAATGATAGTTAATTGTCCTAGGCACCTAGCTTCCGAACAACATTACCTTGTTCTTTCTCAGACAAATTGTGAAGAATTCACCTAAAGGAAGCCGCATGTTTAATAAACGTCTCTGTTCACAACATTATGTTATTGCCGAATTGTAATGATGCACTACTTTTGCATCATACACAATAACATGACTTAATTGATGCTCACTTCTTCCAATAAATTCAATCATGATCTGAATTATGTGAGTATTGTAATATAAATCTCTGTCTGGTAATTATCATTTCGGATATCTTTATCAGAAGTGACACTATCTTCTATTTTCCCCACGTAAACTCACATTCAGAATCTATACATACTGATGTATTACGTGGACGTACACATGTATATTTTTCAGCTTCACGTGACTAAACAAGATGGCACCCCCGTGTCCCCCGCAGACGTCACTAAACCTGTGAACGTTACCATCACCTACCAGGAACTAATTCCTACTACACCGGCCCCGCCAACTACAACAACTACAACTACATCCACGACCACCGTAACACCAGACAAAATTATTAAAAATGGCGAGCCTGGCAACCCTGGAAAGCCCCTGGCTCCCATCACAATTGTCGACCCAGGATTAGGAAGACCGTGGTTTCCCAACTACCCTCAATATAAGACAAAAACACTGTATAGTCAAATCCATTTAATTAATCCAAAAACAGGCTTTATTGAGATCAAACAGACACTGCCTAAAAGTGCCAATAGCGTCAACCTAGAGGTGAGCCATAATAAGAATATGTATTGTGATTATCCATATTAAAAATAAATACATTATATTTTCGTCAGTAAAACAAGAACGATAATTATTTGAATACAGTCATTGTAATAGCAAGTATCACAGGGCAATACTTTACTATAAATTATTCATATGGAAAGGCAGACATTGCATACTATATACGTAACTTGAGTCAACTAATACGCTGGTAATTAACATGAATGCCTTTGCACTGCTAGCTACTTCCTAGTTGATGTTCCTATAAAAGTATAGACGGTTAATATGTTCATCCATTACGATTTGCCATTCACCCAATCCTAACATAGAAAAATACTATTTTACTACTTTTTTGTTGTTATAAAATGAAATTATGATATAAAAAAGAAAACATGTCGGTGTTTTCAAGAACAACATATCCCTTCCACTTCCACTTCCACACACATACACACGCGCGCACGCGCACACACACACACACACGCACACACATACCCTCTATCTCTCTCTCTCTCTCTCAAGTATACCATATAGTAAACCTTTGCATACAAGCACATAACATCTGTGTTTGTGTTGTGTAGGCCAAAGGATTCGGAGGCAATGCCTACAAGTACGTCAACAAGGCATTCTCCCCCAGTGACAACTTCATACAACTTGGCGTGGAGAACGCACAGACTAAGGTAAAATCATCATCACATTATCATTCACATTATCATTCACATTATCATATACATGATCTCTGCATTGAATTTGATGACACTGTTGTATCATAATCGAGTACTTTTGTACAGTTTACTGTTATCAAGTGAATCCAGGATGCGTCTTCATGATAAGAGAGGTATCAGCTTGTTTGCTAATATAACACATTGTCAAGTGCTAGTTGCAGTTCCAACTGTCATGTGTAGAAGATATGAAAGATGCTGCTTTAATGTTTATCTCTACACGTTAATTGTTTTTTCTGTTTTAGGCTGGACAATCTGTGGAATTCATCCTGAAGTCCACAGAGCCAATATCCTCATTTATAGTTCAGGTAAGTTTAATAACACTACATTTAATTTGGTTATATACAAATCTATTATTACTGTTATTATTATTATTGTTATTATTATTATTATTATTAGTAGTAGTAGTAGTAGTAGTAGTAGTAGTAGCAGTAGTAGTAGTAGTAGTAGTAGTAGTAGTAGTAGTATTTAAAAAAAGTTATTATTATGATTATTATTATTGTTTATTATTATTATTAATATTTATTATTATATTTATTATTATTAATAGTAGTATTTTAACATATTATAATTATACTAATAATAATTATTATTATAATTATAATAATAATAACGATTATTATTGCCACTCCTCCCAGGTTCTGGCCAGAGGTCGTCTGGTCCACACCCAAGACGTACAGGTCGCCGTGCCCAGAACGCCGGTCACCTTCAACGTCATGATGACTGCGGAGATGTCGCCTACGCCACAGATCATCGCCTACTACAAGCGCGCCGACGGGGAGGTGGTGGCCGATGCGATATCTGTTAAAGTGGAGGGAACATTCGATAACAAAGTGAGTCCATCTATCCTGACAAACAATAAGATCCTAAGAAATTCTAAAGGGTCGTATCGGCACCGGTTTACATCATTTCCTGAAAGTATGGTCTATTGTAAAGACCCTTTCATGAAACGGAGGCCAGGATGACTTACATTGGGCATTAGTTTGGTCTACAACACTAGTCTAATCTTAATCACTGATATATTGCTTCAGTATTCTTATGCCCTTTTCAGAATGTATTGCTAAAGTAGTACCAAGCCATCACGATGCAGTCAGATTACTTTCCTGCTAATCTAGTACCAATACAGATACGTATAGATGTCAAAACGCTTAGCAGGTGAATCACTCATATAAAAAACTAACTAGTGTATTTACAGATAGACTTCGTATAATATTATCGACAATTTGCGATTTTGCACATTTTTGAATGTAATTATTTAAGGGCATTATAATAACGGAGTATACATGATGCTGTCTTACCATAATGTGTATGCAATTATCAAAACATCATCAAAACGTACATAGATGAACCTACATGCATGTCTAACATATTTCAGATAAGCCTCGAGTGGTTGCCGACTAAAGTGAAGCCAGGAGAGAACTCTGTCCTGAGAATTAAAGGCGATGCCGACTCAGTGGTGTTCCTCCTGGGCGTGGACAAGAAGGTTCAGCTCTTGAAGGATGGCAACGACATCACAGCCGACACGGTGAGACATGCTGCACTGTAAACCCTTACACGTTCCACATCTGTACAAACTAGTCCTTGTCAAAGACGTTTCGTAGCATTGTTTTCGAGTTTCGACATGCTTTGACAAAATTCTATATAAAAAGAATGTAAAAATCGAAAATAAATGCTACGAAACTTCTTTGACGAGGACTAATGTACAATGTAATATCAATGTATCGTTTCTGGAAACTACATGGGATCATATATTAACGAGAGCGATATGGTCTCATAGAGGATACTATAAGAGCTTCCAGAAACGATACACTAGTAGTTAATCTACGTTACTAATTTACTATGGCTTAAGAGCTATATCTAATCCCATATTTAATACCACTATGAACGGCCTGTTATCATTACTATTGACCAAAAAGAACCGTATATTTACTACAATCCTGCCGAATACACGAATTTACTAGTAATATCACACGCATACCATAACAAGGGATATTTATTATGCATATTCAAATACAATGTTACAGTTAAATACATCATAATCTATGTTTTTGTTTTACACCCTATTCTCGAGAACGACATGCTGTTCGTAATCACTACTATGACAACACCTACAGGTATAACATAATACCTAGTCCAGTCGTTCAATTATTGTTGAATTCTTAATTTGGATAATGATAACTAATGTATTCGTCATGGAACAGGTGGCTTCTGAGTTGTTGAGCTACGACTATGGGGGCTACTACCCTTGGTTCGATAACTGGTTCCGGGTGGCGATATGCTGGTGGCCGCGCTACTCTTCGGGGACGGACGCCCAAAGTGTCTTCTCGGTGAGTTCCTCACGTCTTCCTAATTTTCCAGATCCGAACTATACCTGGGTATCGTTTCTCGAAACTCTCTTATCCCCTAAGGGACCATAGCCCTCTCTTTGCCGATAGCTAATACATTGCTAAGAGAGTGCTATGGTCCCTTAGCGGCTAAGAGAACTTCGAGAAACGATACCCTGGTTATGAAAGGTCACGGCTGTTAAATTTTCTAAGCGAAAAATGTTTGTATTAATGAACACTATTATTAAGTAAATTTTCATTTACGTATTTGTATTATTCAGGACGCCAATCTTGCAGTGGTTACAGACGCCAACGTTTACAGACATAAATATGACCGCGGTGAGTGATATTAAAAGGACTCACACACATAGGTGATTTTACCTATACCAATTATTATTATTGGTTATTTGTAAAAGTATATGGAGCAATATTTGCAAGAATCCGCACGTTCAGGCATGAAATGCCACGCAAACCCATCGAAATACGCCGTTGTGGGCTACTTGACGGATGTAAACAATCGTTTGTTTTGAAAATGGCGATGACTTCTCATCTGCATAGGTTTCTGGCACATGATGTCACTTGGATGGCACCACGGTCATGTCAACATTGCATTGTCTTGTTATATTAACCTAACAATCTATGTAGGCCTAAATAGAAAACTGGCTGCCCGGTAAATGAGCTTATTTATCGATAACTGATCATTTGGAAGGAATTCAATCACTGTATGTGGTGTAGGATCATGTTCTTTAGGTTTGAATTTGATGTATGAGTCACATTAAGCAATGTTTTCATCATGATGCTGTTTTCACAAGCTGTTAATAGCTATTAGTATAGTCAGAGTTCCAATGCATTCTCACCCTCCATTGACTGCTGGTTCTAGGTGGTCGCTTTGGTGGCCCTGTGATGATGTTCCAGTCGGCAGTTATGAAAGAAGACAGCGGCGCTATGGGTGCGGGTGGCGGAGCACCAAGAAATGCTCCATTGAGTGAAAACACCAGAGTTCGAAAGTTCTTCCCTGAGACATGGATTTGGGAAACCATCGTAATTGGGTAATTAATATAAATAAGATATTTTCCAACGCTCATGGTATAACAACATCTTGTTATTGCCAACGTAATGTTTGTTTTATGACGATAGCCTACTGCATCTTTTAAATTGATGCTTATACAATGCTGCCTTTGCTGAAATACGTTATGTTTAGGAATCTGGGCCAGAGATTACGAAACCTTTGTGAGTACGATTTCATGCTCAACTCAAAGTTTTGTTCATAACATGCCATGTAAACTTTGACCTTGAGCGTGAAATCGTACTAAAAAAGATTCGCCTGGTTTAAGTAAAGATATTCAAAGTATGGCACATGCATACTTGTCTCATGACACAGCTCATACAATATAATACATTACGCAGTCAGGACTTTGACAGGTCAGCATTGCTCTTTCAAAAAGGTAGTACATAGATATTCAAACACGTAGTTGAATGGGGCAGTATGACGGTTTAACTGACATATTTATACGTCTTGGATCCAGACCCAGCAAAGTGGTGGAGAAGACTTTCCCCGGCCCAGACGGCATCACCTCCTGGGTGACCAGCGCTTTCGCAACACACCCCGTCACCGGTCTGGCTGTGGCACCACGAGCTGCTAATGTGAGTAACCTTTGAGGAAGCTCCTGTTTC
Source organism: Lepetodrilus fucensis (assembly GCA_032361325.1). Lineage (NCBI taxonomy): Eukaryota > Metazoa > Mollusca > Gastropoda > Lepetellida > Lepetodrilidae > Lepetodrilus > Lepetodrilus fucensis. Next base: position 208 of record JAUTBV010145476.1, on the reverse strand, counting down.
CTTTACCATACTAATCCCCTCTCCTAGGCTGGTCTCCACTAGAACACATCCTCATAGAACACATTGGCCATATGACGCACCACTGATGTTATACATGTGATCATGTCAAAAGACCCATCATGATATAATCATGACTACTTAAGCTCACTGATGTATTATATATAGAGGATCTAACATGAGTGGTCATTCAATACTGAATTTATTAAAC
>JAUTBV010145475.1:0-25954 GCA_032361325.1 Lepetodrilus fucensis | reverse complement strand
TCTACCAAACAGCGGTGGAAAGGTTTTTGGAAGTACAAACATGATTTTATGTATGTCAAGTGAATTTATTTTGCAGTTGTAGCTAAGAACTAGTCCAACACAACCATAAACATCTGTGATATTATGCCTTTAATAAATTACCCTGACCTGAAAACACTGCATACATATTGATGACAGTTCTCCCAAGATATTTTCTGTTGGTTGTCTATTTCATAGTCTTCATTTAAAAATAATATTATTATGTGATTGGCGAATATCAGATTTCTCAATGCTTCAGGTACTACCGTAAATAGGTGAAAGATTCCCGCAGCGACATTAAACTCCATATTCACTCACTCACTCCTACCGTAAAGAGATTGCAAAATCCCAACTATCTCTTCTTCTTTCAACACTTTCGTTAATGATTCTCACATTTTGGCGATAGTATTATTGACCTCCGAGATGTTTTGGTTGTGGTGAGAAAAGCTGGCCTGAAGACTGACAATATTTATAATGTTCACAAATAATGTGTCTTAATACTATCAGTGTGTACCAGCGTGACTTTCATTAATAGTCTTGTTTATTTTTTTAAAAACTTTTCATTTATATACACACACTACCATGTACCCATTTCTATCTGGAAGGATGATATGGGCATGTGAATGATAAACCTTCTAGCACCTTGAAAGGCAGCTTGGGTTGTATACTCCCCGGGGAGTTGAGAAGGTGAAATCAGATCACACTAATCTATTGGCCGGGGTAATAATTTAATGCAACGAGCATGCTTTAGATCGTGGATTTGACGTAATATAAATGTTCACATTGTTATTATTATTATAATTACATTGAGCGTGTTTGAATTTATGCCTGCCGTTTTCTATAATAGTATTGCTACATAAATACATTTATTTAATTATTGATTCGTGTTTTGCTGCTTTGATTCATATGCGTGTGATTTAGCACCAAATTTAATTGAATGTTACTTGTTCATGAGTGGTTTTTGTGACATTCTGTATGAAATTAGTGAATTAGTGAAAACCTTTAAAGATTATTTTTTTGGAATAGAAAGTGTTTCTGCATGGTGATTAAAAATATAGTTTGTGATTTACTTGCTGTAGTGTTCATGTATGTCATTACTGCATATTAAACAAAGACTACTTAATGTTTTGTTTTTTTGCGAATAAGTTGCAAGATTTACATTTTTTAATTCCAGATTTAATGTAAAGTTATAAGCAACATCGTTTTTAACAGTTATTACATAAATGTTTAAACATTTATTTGCAAAAGTTTCCTGTATGCCTTTCAAAAGACTTTAATGTCATCGCATATTAAAATGGTTGTGCATTTTTATTATAATGACACGGCGCATGACCTAATTTCTCATCTTTACTCATTCATGGCAAAACGATATTATACCAAGCTTATGTAATCAGCATTCTCCTGTGCTCTCATGGCAAATGCCAAACAAGCATGCCGAATAAACACTTTAATAATTGTTTGTGTGTATACTTAAAATTTCACATGGTTTTGTAAAAAAAAATCCTTGAGAATATACCCAGGAAATATATATTTTGTGTGTGTGCAATCACAGTACTTTGAAACTGCAGTTTTCAACACGTCAGGAAACCATGTGGTAAAAGTTTCATAATATATGAGATTTTCCAGTTTTCCTTGTTTTATCAGATAACATTTGTTCTGTTTATTTCCAGGATCAAGTAGTGGGCAAGCGGAAGATTTAACGAAGAAAGAATCGGACGGAAAAGAGGCTCCCCCGACTAAAGTCAACGGCAAGAAAGACGTTATATGTATCGACGACGATTGAACGATGAACATTTGAGCACCATCTGTTCTGGTTCTTCACGTCTCACTCATTTTAATGTCATCGCATCATCATCGTCGCTTATGGGTTAAATATTTTTCCGCTGCGACATACAGCATTAACCCTCTCACGCTGAAGGCAACTGGAGATGCCCTAAAGAGCTGTGACTGTCTAATCCAGCAGGGAGAGGGTTAATTCATTCTCCTTCATGTTAATGTCGATATCCACTGTCACGTGAAATGTACATTTGGCGGTTAAATGTCGAACTAAGTGTTAAAAATACATTATGAATTAAAATACTCGCGCATGCAGGATGTTTTAGCACCAGAGGTATCCATGCTGACTTCAGTTCTGCTTTCCACCAGCTAATTTATCAACATGTACGACAGCGAAAATTGCTCGAGAATTGTTCGTATAATGTGAATGGAAAGGGAAGGAGTAGAATAGACTTACCATCATTGTTTCCTTGTGTGCAATAATATATTGATTGTACTTGATTCATTTCTGTATTGTGTGCAACCCATAGGATATGATCAAATTTTATGATCAAACTTTATGGACATTTTGATGACAGAAAAGTTTGATTTTGAAGTACAAGAATAACATTGGTTTGGGTTTTCTTTAATGTCGCTTAAATTTATTTTTATTTAAATTTATCATTGACAAAGATGTCTAGCACTAACTAATATGGCTGCATACTGGCCTCAGTTTTGTATTGCGATATATTGCAATATGACAACATGTATTGTGATACGTATTGCAATAATTTGGAAACAAAAAAATATCAAATTGTGTCATTATATTTGGTCTGGAAAATGTGTAAACTTGCTAAACAATGGAAGATACATATAGGGTAGATAACATTGTTGAGATAAAACTAACACGAAACTCATCCGATAAATTGGTTTCGCTGGATACAGATGTTAAATTAACAATATTAATAAAAAAAGTAATGATTTTGATCGCATTGTTACCAAAAAAATCAGATTCAACCATTATATAAAAATACGGGCAATATACCGTTGCATATGTATATGTATTGCGGTACGTATTGTTTCACTTGTGTATTGCGGTTTACCGGTAATACCGTGCAGACCTAACTAATGTGCTATAGGAGAGGCTTTCATATAGAAAATCGTCGAGTTTGTGAAAGATTCCTGCTGCGATGTAAAACAATAACGTACTCATTCAATATGCTGCAATGGGTGGCACACAATACATTCAGGGCTCCAGACTAACATTCCCAGTAGCAAAGGTGCTAAATGTTAAAAGTAGGTTGCCTGCAGTGCAATTTAACTTGTCAGGAATATATGTTAGTCTAGAGCCCCGATATCGCTGGATGAAACCAGTGATTTATGTCTACGTTGTGTACATACCTAGACAGAATGACATATTATTCAGTTGTCGTTGCACTTGTTAATATTTCCATTTGTTTTAACGTCTTTTCCGGTAAAGTTTGTAAACTACACAAAACTTGATATATATATGATTGGTGTATACACTTTGTGGGAAATATTGAAAGTGGCAATTTCAATATTTGAAAATGTTGAATGGCAAAGCTTGATCATATTTTAACAGAAATCTGTATTTAACCCTCACCCTGCTACCTAGGGCCTTTGAGGCCCAGTGTCGCATTTAAACCCTACATACTGGTATGTAAAATAAGGTAGTGAGGCGAGGGTTAAAAAATAGTATTTTAAGATATATTTATGCTTGTATATTTGCATGATTTTTACCACGTAGTAAATTGATGTAAGAGTCTCTAAGAGACCAATTTGAAGAACTACATGCATGGCTATCTCAAAAAGATTGAGTATAGATTATAGAAGAAATGTATTGATGCTCGTCCAGTGTAAATCACTTCTTCATTGGTACTTGTGTTCGTGCTGCAGTGTATATATGAAAAATCTGTACAGATTTTACCAGTTTTTTGTGTGTGGCCAAAATGTAAAACGCTGAATGGATGATAAGTGTTATGTGAGTCGAGTCAATAAAAATTGTGAGAAATAATACTTGTGTTGTGTTCTACCCGATACTAGTGTGGAAAATAACTTAAAAGATTTCTATGCATTCTATGGAGATGCAATAAAGAACTATGTATGTGCCTAATCCAGCAGGGAGAGGGTTAAAACAGCTATGCAAGATTGATATTGAAACTATTAAAAGATAATAGTTGCCATACATTTGTGATTTGGATTTTATCATCGCCAAGCAGCGAGATTGAAAACATGTATTCCACTACAGCATCAATTTCAAAGTGGGACCAATTCCCGGATACCCATCTGGTTAAATGAACAAGCAGCACTGATGGACCTTTGCAGGCCAAGTTCCCGTCATTCTAATGTCACAAAATATTCCTGGAAAGTTACAATTGCATCCTGCTGATTTTGAGCCTAGTGCAGTGGTCAGTGCCGCAGAGTCGCAGACTATGGTATTCAATGCTTTTGAGTTCAAATCCCAAGTGGTATTGTCTTTTCAACCATGTGTAATTGTCTGCAGTTATATCAGGCCTACCAAGAATGTTATGAGATACAGTGAATATAGAGTTTAACGTCGCTGCGGGAATATGAGATACAGTAGACCTCGCATATACCGGCCTCGGATAAACCGGACACTCGCCTATAATTGACTGAATCCGCTAATTACTGCATATGCGTACAACGAACTTTGCATATAACCGACAAAAATAGCCGGTCCCAATGATTACACTATATGCAAGGTCTACTGTATTCCTGTTTTATGGTTTCCGATGTCCCGTTTTCTTTGTATGTGGGGAATGGAATGGAATTAAAAAAAAATAAAAATAATAATGTTGCTTCAGGTTTTTCTACCACCATCAACATTTCGCAAGATAATTCTTGGTACATGCATCCACCTAAAATGTCCAGACAAGAGCATATTTCCCTCGAGTTGGACAATACAACATGCCATTCAATCGAAGATCAAATGATCTAAAAACAACATTGAGCAGGTGAATGAGAACAAAAGATTTTAATTCTGATAATCTGTAATTAATAAATAACAACATTGGGAATTAAGACAAAACGTTCAAGAAGGAAAGGAAAACAAATCAGATCTCGGCCAAGTACCCTCCAGGCTGACGAGCAGAAAGTTTGAACAGGCAAAGGTGCATCTTCAGCTAATATTCCATAGGTACAGATTCTTTATGCAGCGTATAGTTAATATGGAATGCATTCAATGTGAACACGTACATACAAACAAGGAAAACATGTTCTTTTCCACATGTACCATGTTAAGGACTTGCTAGATGAGGTATAGGACCTGCTCCTTTCTAGCTGTAATGTCTGTACTTTCTGTCCGACGCATGCACAGTTACACTGTGCGGTACTGTGCGGTTGTTGATCCTTGGTAACTGTACATGCGTTGGACAGAGAGTACAGACATTACAGCTAGAAAGAAGCAGGCCCACTATATACTTTACCTCCCTGTTACTGTTGGACAAGGCACTGCTCTTTAGGGCATCTCTGGTTATTTCAGGTTTTCCTACCATACTTTTCTGGCTTTTCTGACAGCTATTCATTGTGCCACATTAACATCCGGATGTATGGAGTACTGTAGTACAACAAATTTGTACTCGGCTTTCAATTTTAAAATTCTGCATACCCGGCAAGTGAATCGATTTTGTTTGTACCTATGGAATCTTAGTTCAAGACTGGTATCTGTAAATAAATACTGTGTATCGCTTGTCAAAGCTTTCATATCTACTAAAAGACAATAGCGCTCTCATAGCAATCTCTTATACATGACGATCTCGTAGCAATCTTTCATAGACGACGATCTGGCACTAACGACGGCGCAAGTCTCGTAGTGGATATCAAAGCTTTGAGAACCAATATCCAGTCAATGTTGAAAAATATAGACTTAACGGCCAAGTGTTGTAGGTATATAGGGAGAGGAGAATCAGTCTGAAAATAACCATAATGAAAAGGCTATGGCCATAGTTTGCATTAACAGCGTTTTGTTCACAGCTTCAAACAAAAAATATTCGCTAAATGTTGTATATAATCACTCCTGCCTATTACATAGGCGAATACTACAACAGCATAGATGTCTTCCAAGTCATTACCTGGTACAAAAACTGAACGATTTTCCAGCATTTCTATAAACAATCGCACACAAGTATGATCAGTTGAGAAAATGTTGCATAAGATAGCTTAGAATGCCATGGACATTGGCTGGTAGATTGATCCGTTTTCAAATTGAATGTTTTACATTGCATACAAGAAGATAATTTCATGATATAAACCCGTGGTACTTTTTCTTCATTATCTCAAAACCTAACATTCTACCTGGCCTCAAGACAAAAACGATTTTGAGTACAATTTTATGCTCAAGCTCAAATGTTATATGGGAATCTTTGAACAAAACTGAGTTGAGCATGAAATCAACATGGCCAATTATGGCATGCATGTCATGTCCAAAACTATCTAATATTTTTGCACATGAAATTGTTTACTTGCATGCTGTTCAGCACTTTGATTGAAGTCAGATTGTGAGAGTCCTTGCTTGCAGGAAATCTTTCGACTAATTACAACTTAAAACATTAGATAATGACAGAAGTTATTTTTAAATGAAAAAGGAGAGAAATAACTTTTATCCAGCCAGCATCCAATAAAGTTGTGTGATTGAAATTTTCCAGTAAACACCAAGCATAGTCGACAGTAACCACTCGGTACAGGTCTTGTTACTATACACGACTTAAAATACCAAGGCGACTACGGCAATAGATAGGATCTGGAACCAGAATGGATGAAAAAAAACAACTTTGCATTGTTTGTTGTTGATGATGAACATATACTTATTGCCAAGATAAATGTGTATGATTGACGAGGAATGACAAATTTATCTATTGTAGCTTTAAACTTTTACCCTATTTTAACTTAATTAACCCTCTCCATGCTGGAAGCAACCGGAGATGCCATAAAAGGCAGTGCCTGTGTCCAATCCAGCAGGGAGATGGTTAATACTTCCTACTGGGACAATAACAACCATTGCCTTATATGGCTGGCATCTCTAGATGCCTATGCATGGGGAAGGTTAATCAATTCTGTGCCACACAAAGCAAATCAATGTGAGTAGATTATTTTACTCTTTTCATTGGAAAGTGAAGCTGACATAAAATATTCATTTCAAGATTTACGTTGCTGTACATATTGTAAGATCTACGTGATGACGTGGTGACCGATATTGCCAATGCTGTACAACATTAGCCCTTTCTCTGCTGGAGGCAACCAGAGATGCCCAAATAAGCTGTTTCTGGGTTTAATACAGCAGGGAGAGGGTTTAAAGAGGTTGTAGTATTCTATAGAAATGAAAGTAATTATGCTGATTTTTCATCACAGAGGTCTAGATTTTTAGCCTAATATGCACTAATATTTCATTTAGTTGCATACATACTGAATATTCGTACTAATTTTACTAATTCATTTGATAGGCCTACCAACAAAAACAAAACAACAAAAATCATTATTTCCCTACTTTTCATGTCAAGATTTCCTGATAGATTAATAGATTAAAAACTCAACTCTGTTCAAAAAAATAAAATTGTATACATTATTCATTTGTGCATTCAGAACACATCATCATCCATTGTTAATATTAAAACTGGAATATTATCTATTCAAAATTGATAAATAAATTAAAAATCAATACAAAGAGTAATATTGGACACTACACAGTAGACATGTAAAAGTCTTGACCAGGATTTCTGCGAGAAATGAGCCTTTAACCCTCTCCCTGCTGGATTAAGCACGAATACAGTCTGTTATGGAATCTACAGTTGCCTTCAGAATGGAGATCTAGTTAACTCACTCCATGCTGGATGCAACCAAAGATGGCCTCCAAGAGCAGTGCCTGTGTCTAACCCAGCAGGGAGAGGGTTAAAGGAATTGGGAGTATAGGAAAGTAACACAATGCAACATGGAAAACATACATAATACAGCATTGGGTTCTGTAGACCACTTGGCAACTAATTTGATTCAAGTCAATGACAAAGACCCTGGGTGACTGTGGTTCTACCTTTTTCAAACATTTGAGATAAAAACTCTTAATCTTATAACACTTTTCATTCTCACCAGATGAAATATGAAAATAATACCTTAAGGCTGAACTTTTTAAATGAAACGGAAATGAAATGAAAGAATGAAAACAGTGAGGATAGAAGGTAGACATGTTAAGATTCCATCATTGTCAATTGAACTACTAGTATGTTGAACGTCAAAACAAAATACAGCTTTAATTCCTGTTATCGTCGATTGTGAATTCTAGCATTTTTCGACATTATACCTGCTAAGCATCGAAAATAAAAATATTTAAATTTAAATACGTCCTCTTTGGGAGCCATATTGGAATTCCAAATTTGTGCTGGTGTGATTACATCAGTTACACCCTCCAGACCTAACCTATAATTATAACACGTCTGGAAAAGAGGTCAAAGTTCATAGAACAATCGCCTACAAGTTCAGAGTTCTACGGGACCTTTATGGCTAAGAGATGAACAACAGAAATGAACAGTTAAATATGAAGCTACATAGTAGCTCATTGGGTCTGAATACTCTTATACAACGACGATTTTTGGAAACGTTTCTTGGCGAATTGTCACACATTGGACACAGAGAAACGCAGCCCTTGACACATATTGCTAGACTTCTACCCGTGGAAAGTCTACTCAAGGAAGATACATGCATACTGTAGAAAAGGCTACCCGTAGTGACTGCCACTGTTAGTTACTTAGTAAAGGTATGCAATCACGATTTGTTAACATATTTCATGGTCAAATATATTTTACTTTTTCATAGTTTTGTAGGGTTGGTCAAAAATACAAAAATTAAATAAAATGTAGCTTGTTGCCCATAATACTTGTGTAGACAAATGAAATGTACAGACTTTCAGGCAAAAGAAGTTGACCATGAAATATGTTAACAAACCGTGATTGCATGCCTTTAACTACTGACAACATTCATTCTCATTAATTAGTGCTAACGACTCTCAATTAACACACACTGTCCAAAGAATGCTAACATTTCTAATGACTGAAATATTGAGTATCTCTTAATTGAGTCTGGACTCATGAGTCATTCTTAAAAAAAAAAAAAAAATATTATTTTTATTTTGCGTTTATCTTCACTGAATGACAAAATGGAGATGCTAGAAGAATTGGTGAACCATTTATCTTACACGACAGATTGACAATATGACTAAATTTCTTGTTCTACCCATAAATCAACCCGATCGAAAATTATGATTCGAGGGTCGTCGTTTAACAATCTATCCCTCCCTTTGCAGACTAATGGCTTCTGTAAGAGCGGATCATCCTTGAAATCTGTCCAGTTTCCGAAACAAGATGCAAACACAAGTCAGTGTGCTCCGATTGACTGTGCTAAGATCCTAAGTCAACTTTTAATAAATAGATATGCTCATTTTGGTGCTCAAACCTGGAGTACTATCGACCAACTGTGTGAAGACTATAGATTATTATATCAACATATGTCAACAGTAGTCAAAGATAAGGGAGGATGGGGGATTGGGGGGGAGAATGAGTGACATGGATCTCAGCTATTGATGACAATTAACCCTCTCCCTGCTGGATGAGGCAAAGTTACAGCTCTTTAGGACATATCTGGTTGCCTCCAGCATGGAGAGGGTTAATGTGGATTGCACGGAATACCCAGATGTAACAGTGATGACACATCATAGGATTACTCTGGTATACACATATAGACTATATTATTATTATTATTATTATAATGCATGCTCAGATATTCCATATATATATACACACATTCATTAAGTGTCCGTGAAACTAGTTTTACCCTCAAGTTGAAGGTCAGTGTACGTTATATTTATTAACTATCCGTGAAATTCCTCCAAGATGGCCGACAACGAATATATACGAGCCATACGAGCAAATATACGGTAACTAAAATCCTGCAAATTGACAGAAAACATATGTTCTTCAAGAAAAACTATCTTAGCTAATATTACATTTAAAAATTGACAATATACTTATATTAGGAGTTAGTTATAACTATGGCCTGAAGAAAACAATATTTTACAGTCAAGCTCAGAAATAGTGTACCCATGGTTATTTTCAAAACAATCTCACATAATACAGACATTGCCATACCCTCTCCCTGCTGGATTAGACACAGACACTGCTCTATGGCATCTCTTGTTGCCTCCAGCATGGAGAGGGTTAAAGATACACTATCACTGTGTTTGATGCTATATCATTTCACCCCAAGCTCATTACAAGTGATGAGTACAAGTCACATTGAAGTGAAAATTGTTCAGTGAAATTGAAAAAAAAGGGTAAGTATTGGTATGGAATTATTGAAATTCATATCTAAGTGACACACAATGCTACGATTTAAAAGCATTAGATGCCACATACAAGTATCACATCTGTCTTCTAGTAATCCCATTAATTATGCTAATCCGCTAAGGTATGTCTATTTCCTGTGTCACTGTGACATTCGACCTGTCAATATCCCCCAGCATTGTCATGGCAACAGACACCTCCAATATATAAAATGTCACTAGTTCTTAAGGAATGTTAAAGTGCACCATGTTACATATTTACATGTGATTCTGTTTGATTAAAAAGAAAATGTGTATTCTAATTATATTTGAAAATTATATCATTTTCTGGAAATTTTTAAAAGAAGAAATCTCCTTGTAGCTCGAGATAAAATAGAGATAATTTAGAAGATAAAGAATTAAAACATGAGATAAATAGATAAATTGTGTGTATTTTAAATTATTATTAATTCATGCAATAAGTTTGTGCACATATCTTAGTTTTCTATAAAAATGCTCAAAGCAAATAAAAAATCAGTATGAAATTTTGAAAAGTCAGGATATGATTTCGACAACAATTGTATGGCTCAATATTCCGTTTGATGTTGTGTACTCTAAAATGGTAGTATTTTATAGAACAGACATCATGCAATTTGTAAAAGAAAACCCCGAGAAATATTTCAATATAGTTTTGACATAGATCTAGTCTATTATCTGCCAGCATTTTAATAAAATTAATAAATAGGAGAAAAGAAATTAAATTAACTGATATAATTTTTTTCTTCGCCCAATGAGTTGGCACATCTTTAAGAACACACTCATTCGTATACTCTGTGTATACACTGAACATAAAGGTACACATAGCTAAGAGTAGATAGAGAGGGCAAAAAAAACAAAAACAAGAAAGCATTCCTAATCATCTCCTGTTGTAAAGTCACTGGGTCACAGAAGATTGAGGTCATGAAATAGTGCTATTGATTTTTCCCCCCCTCCTTTCATGTGTTTCAAGTAATTTGACAGCCTGGCTGTTCCGGAAAATCTGATATGCAATATGATCTCCATTTTAGGTAGGGTCAAATTGGATCAAGTCACTAAGATTACATTTCTTGCACCAACAATGTGATACTCCAGGAAAAGTGTCTAATATACTTTCAATAAATGTCCTAAAATATGAAAAATGTCCTAAAATACCAACATCACCCTGACAACAAATTTAAATGTCATCACTAATAAATTAAATATATTTCTTAACAAAGCTTAAAACCACTCGGACGTACAAGAAATTCAAACGCAGCGTTGATAAAAGTGTCCTCTTTGTCACAAGGGAAATAAAAAACGTATCCACATCTTGAGGGGAGTCCTGATGATAATATCCATGTTCAGGTCCCGACAGCAATGTGTTAGCTTCTTCTGTCCAGCCCTTACTGTGTGTATGTCGACAAATCGGTTAAATGTCCAGGTTATAACTCCTACATAACAGCCTACCAGCCCTCATTGAGGGAGAGGATACTTATGATCTCTCTACTTCCAACACAGTCACACACATGTATACACACACTCTATAGCCAATAATCAATAGAATAAATATATTAATTTCTTTTATATATATATTGACACATATACCTCCTTTGGTTTGTTGCTCATTTCCAATCTATGGAATTGCATATAACATCTGAAAGCAGAGAAGAAAACAAATATTAATTAATCATCACTACACAGAACATTTCTTTTCTAGTTTTCCTTTTCGTTTACATTAGGGAAAAAGAAATTCGGTTAGACAGCAAAGTATTTTCTAGTTTGTGGGTTTGCATTAGGGAGTGAGTGAATATGGAGTTTAATGTTACTGCGTGAATCTTTCACCCATTGGCAATGATTGCATTAGGGAAAAATACATTCTGTTAACATGCAATTTCTAGATTTTCTTTCAGTGGATGTACAGCTTGTCCAATTTAAATAGATTCTATAAGATGGGATCCATCCAAGTTATTCATAATTCCAATATCCCTTGAAATCATGCAGACAAGACTTTTCATAAGGAATAGCAATGTAATCCTAATGATCACTTATTTCCTATTGATAATTAAACATTTAGATTTCACTCGACGTCATAAGCTACTTGTATTACGTCCATATCGAGCTTTGAAAAAATATCAGTTCTAAAGATAGATATTTCAAAATATCAGATAACACTTTGTGTTAATGAAAAACAATTCCAATATAATAATAATATAGTGATATCTTTCACCCATTTGAGACAACTAAATTTACTGTGCATTTTCAAAATAATACAGATTTTTCCTAGCCCTTAGGATACCTTTAGCACTGGGAAGATTCAAGAATGGTCCAGGCTAGTGGCCCAGTGTTCATTTCTATCCCTGCAGTAATTCAAACAATCTTACCTATTTGTATCGATACATCTTGATGCAATCGTTGCCCAGATCTGCAACTACGACGTGGAAGTTGGGCAATGCCGCTAGTCCAGTCGGCCTCTTCAGCTTATCCGAGTTGCTGTCAATACAGAACTGCAGCTTTCCCGTGGAGTTCAACACGTGCACGAGACTCCGCCCCTTTTCCGTCTTAGTCGCCAGGATGCAGCCCGCGGAATCCACGGTGATTCCGCCGTACTGACCTCTCCCAGAATCTGACAGGCGTCGCGAGAACTTTCCATCTTTGGTGAAGATCTGGATCCGGTGATCCGTGACCAGGATTTCGTCGCACTTGCCGACGGTCACGGCCGAAATCAGTTTGAACTGTCCGTCGCGGTCTCCACGACCCCCGAAGGTCGTCAGGAGGATCCCTGAGGGGTCGAAGATGAACATCTTCCCGGCTCCGCTGTCGGCGACCACGATGTTACCCCTGCTGTTGACGGCGAGGTCGATAGGTTCCACGAACTCCTGCGCCGTGAACTTCTTGACGAGCTCGCCCTCTGTGCTGATGATGGATACGAACTTCGTCCTCCAGTTGATGACAGCGATGTTCCCGTCGGGCATGAGGCACAGTCCAGTGGCGCTCTGGTTCTCCAGCCCCGCCGGACCGACGTGCCGAACCGCCTCGCCTTTATTGGTGGTGACGGCTATGCGGCTGTTGCCCGTGTCCAGCGTGTAGATCATGCCGTGTTGGTCGGCGGAGATCTGCACGGGCTGCATGAGGTTGCTCTTCCCGTACCCGCGGGTTCCGAACTTCCACACTGGATTTATATGATCCGTCACGTCTATATTGAAGGGACTGTCTTTGATTGGTCGGCTGAAGATGCTGACACACAGCTTCAGCCCGCCGGACTTCGGCGGGACGAAATTAATATCGTACGTTCCGTCGTCATTGTCTGTTATTTTGGTATCCACGGAGTCGCCCTTGTCCGTCCGTAACTCCGCTATCACAGGATCGCTTCCGTTGGTCCGCGGGTTCCCGTGGTAGTCCACGGTGGTGATCTTAACCCCCGAACGTAAATGCATTACCGCCTCGCCGATCCTGGCGGTTGACAGAGCAGGGAACGTGGTGCTGACGCGGATCCTCCCGAAGACGGCCACGGCCTTGGAGATCTCCTTCAGCGCCTCGTTGTGCTTGTGCTCGTACTTGAGGAAGGAGTTCTCGCGCGGCTCCCCGAGCGTCCCTGTGGTGTCCAGCTTCTCGTTGAGGTCGCCGATCTTCTTGGTGATGTTGCGGACCTCCACCTGGTACTGGAGCCCGTCGCACTCCAGCTGGACCTTCTCCTTCTCCTGCTGAATCAGGTCCAGCTGTTCCGTCAGGATCTTCTTCTTCTCCTCGCGGATCTTCCGGACCCACTGGAGACACTCATGGCGGCGCTTGTCCACCACGGCCATTACGTCCTGGAACGACCGGTTGATCTGGTCCAGGGTCTTGTCCACCGACAGCTCCAGCCGCCGGAGCTCGTGGGAGACGTTCTCGTAGGCGCTGTTGAGGTTCTTGATGCACAGATGTGCCTTATACAGCAGGATCTCCGACATCCTCTTAATCGCGATGGCGAACGGGATCACGGTGTGCTCGCTGGCTCCCCGCCCGTTGTGGTTGGACTCCGTGCAGCGGACGCAGAACACCACGTCGCAGGTCTCGCAGAACAGCAGCTCCTGGTTAGAGTGGGCCGAGCACTTGGGGATGACGTCGCGGCGTTGGGAGGCCATGAGATCCAGGAGCTGGTTGACCAGGAAGCTGGCCGGGAAGGCGCTGACCCCGCCCTGAGGGAGGGTGATGGTCTCGCGGCATATCGGGCAGCGGAAGGTGCCGGTGTCCAAGGTCTGGGCGGCGTTGATCAGCTCTAGGCAGCCCTTGCACACGGTGTGGGAGCACGGCAGCAGCTTGGGGTGGTGCTCCACCGAGTCGTACATGCACAGGCACGTGCCGCAGGTGAGGAAACTGTCGTTGAAGTCTTCATAGTTGATTGAGACTGTTTCAACGAGCGTCGAGGACATCATAACTGTGGGCAGAGAGAGAAACAGGATTTAGTTAAAATTGTGAGGAAATATTGAGGAAACATATCGAGGAAACATATTGAGGAAATACATTAGAGGGAAAACAATTTTGATTTTTGCTAGGTTTAAAGGAAACATTACAACAGGAGGGGAACAACATTAATATTTGCTAGGCTTAAGATGAAACATCATATAAACACATTAGAAAAAAAAACCATGATTTGTGTTAGGTTTAAGAGGAAAATTTTTTTTACTAGGTTTGATGAGAAACATATTGTGGAAACACATTATAACAGGAGAGAGAAAAAACATGATTCTTGTTAAGGTTTGAGAGAAAACACATTGTGGGAACATAGAGACATGGAGACAAATACAAATATCCAACTAGCACTAAAAGTGCAGTAACTGAGTAAGCACCCCTGTTTTATACCAGCTTGCAGTTACAGTAGCCTTCAAATACCTTGCCTTTATTTCATTAACCCTTTCTCTGTCTAATTAAGACAACCAGCTGTCTGAAAGAGCAGACCTTCAGATTAATCCAGCACCTACTGGTTTAACCCTCTCCCATGTGGAGGCAACCAGAGATGCCTTAAAGAACAGTACCTGTGCCTAATTCAGTACCTACTGGGTTAAATTCAGACTGTCTAGCACAAACCATAATTCTTTTTGCAATTATAAGACTATCGAAAATAGCATGACCGATGAATACATAATGATGAGAAAATCTTGTTCGATATTGGAATATGGAAAAGTAATTAAAGAATAATAACTTTTCGGGTCCGTCGATAACTGGAAACAAAGACTAATAGGACAGAATGTAGAAGACAATAAAAGCAGTCCGATAAACTAAGATATGCACGAATACGTGCACAGTGCATTAATAAGGACCACCTGCTGACACCCTGTCCAGCGTACCGCGCACAACCGCACGCACACATATTAATTATCGCATCTTCCATCACATCCTCCAAGCACCTGGTCAAATCATACACCGATAAATGAATTCCAATATTAATGCCCACAGCCACGGCCGTCTCGTCCACCTATTGTCCGGCGGTCGTCCAGAGTTTGACCAGTGCCGACAATTAGATACAATGGTGCCGTCCGCTCGACGAAGCACGCCAGGGTTTCATTATCGGCATTGTGTTCAAACATTGATGACCGAATGCCGGTCTTTCCGATCAATGTGAAATCTGCCTGTACTTATCCCCCACCCACAGACCAACCAACCAACCAACCAACCAACCAGCCAACCAGCAGGCCTTTTCGACGTCCGAGCGTCAAATAACTGCAGTTGTGTTTGCCGCATTTTGTTTGTCGTCAAGAGCAATGTAGACAAAGATCCAGCGAGAGTCGATATCTGAAGTGAGCTAATTTCAGCCGCACCGTCTCTCGTTATGCAAGTTATGGAAAAATCAATGCATGATGAAATGGAGATTTCGATGAGGTATGGACGCAGATTAGCCTCATTCTGCGTACTTCTACATCTGACCTCCGTAATTTGCAACGATTGCGATTAATCCAGCATGGAGAAGTTGTTAACCATCTATCCACTGACAGCAATCACAGAATCACAATGACAGCAGTGGACTTGATCAATACACCATGGCATGTTTTTAAAGGCACAAGAAACACAAACAGTATTTTCTTTTTAAGTTGTGTATTTCCAAACCCAAATGAGCCACCATCCAATTTACTTTTGAAACATCTGCATGTATTTGCTTTACCAAACAAAATTGCTTTCCTTGTGTTCTGGATAAATGTTGATGTACGACCTTAATTATTAATACGAATTCGCAGATTTTTAAAAACATGTCGGCTGAATTTGCAAGTCACGTTGGTTATCTGTGAGCGTGTGCTGCAGCCCATTTCTTTTAAAAATCTATAAAAAATAATGTTGATAGCAGTGAAAAGGTCAACATGACCACACAAAAAAATGGTATAAATTCTCGGAGATAACGTAGACAACATTAATTCAGGAATACATACATCACCGACACAGCTACGTAGTACTGTCTGCCTTGCAGGTGGTTACGGTTTCAGGGGAGGGGTGATGGAACTGGGAAGGGATAGAAGATAAAGAGGTGTGAATTCACACAAAACCGCCGTCACTAAACGCACAGATAAATTAAATCCCGAATTAAAGAGAATTCTGTTCGTCATCACCGTAAATATATCCAACCACTGAAAAAATAAAAAAATTGATAAATCTTGACATGATAAAAAAAAATAATCAAGTTGAGAAAAACCAGCCCCCTGTACATCTATGGCCTGCTTATCTGTGAATGTTCCCATCCAGAATTCCTTGTGGTAGCAAGAGTTTCGTCTGGAGATTGATAATGTGGATACTTATCTCTTGCATACCTGTCAAAACAGCGGCAACACATAAACCATGTGCAGCTTCTACTAATCATAGATTTCTAATTTATCTTAATACCAGACTCGGCCAGTACCATGTGCACTCGGAAATCTGGCAAACCAAAAACAGGTCCGACGATGTTCCGGATAAGCGAAAACAGATCAACACTTATCGTACAGCAGGAAATAAATGTTCCCTCCGTATAACGTTTAATGGAATTCAAAGGGTGGTGAAGTGTAGATATTATGGTGTTTACTTCATATTGCCTATACTGTCAAATTTCAAGTCCAGGTACAGTTTAAGTAAAAATAAAATCCATTTCTGTTTTCAATATGGCCGCCTTATCAAAACAATGTTTTTAAGTTTCAATGATGATATACATAATCTCAAAGTAGTTAAAAACACAATGAATTAATTATTGGTTAATTCTATGTGCAGTCATTTTCAAACCATTGCATTTCTTAAACAGAAGAAAAAAAATATGGAGAAAAAAGTCTTCCAAAATGAACAGATTTAAAGATGCATTTTCCATCTAAACCCCAGAAAAATCAATTGCTCCCAATTTGAATAAAATTTACATTTAAAGTTACATTCTCAATCTAAAAATCATGACATGAAATTACTTATAGACTGTGATAAAAACAAAACATGATAAGCAACAAGGATACATTCTTAAAGCTCGTAAGTTGAGGGTAAAACAAACTCCACCCTGTAGTAAAAGATTGTTTACCGTTTTTAAAAAATAAATGGGGAAGAAAAATTATTTACCAAGCTGCTAATTTTAAGACACATTCTCATCTTTAAACAAATAAATCAATGATCAAATTATTTATAGACTTCGCCTACAAACAATGATACAATCTTAGACTACAATGACAACAACAAACATCAGTCTTTCAACAGCAGAGACGAAATTAAAACAAACCACACCCACTGTTCTCGAGGATTGTGTACCGATTGAACCCAGAAGAGTCCTATGTACAAAGACAGTCTCCTGTCAATACTTCTTATAAATACATAAAATGCAATACAATCTCCACCGAAAAATATACACTACCACCGTCACTGAAAATATACCCAATACACTACCACCGTCACTGAAAATATACCCATAGCAGGCGTGGCGTAGATAGGGTCAGTGAATATGGAGTTTAACATAGCTGCGGGAATCTTTCACCCATTTGCGTAGATATGGGTGTATCAATGTGGATTGATTTGCCAGTATTGTACCTGTACTATGTTTATGTTTTGTTTAAAAATTAAAGGAAACTGATGTTGATGCGTCTGCTTATCTGAGTATAGACAGAGCTACATGACTGCCCTGCTAGAGATCTGTGCTGTATCATGACTAATACTAGTAATAGGATTTCCTGTATATGGGCATAATGTTTCATATTATATATATCCGACTGGGGTCCCAAACCATAAATGAAATTGGCCGTGTGTGAGAAGGCATTCATCTTCGTAATATTACAACCGTGTCACGTCTCGTATATTATCCATCCATTCCCAGGGTTGCCATAACCTATCGTGATTGCTTATTGAAGCTTCAGTATTTATTGCCTCTTTACACTGATGGATGCAGTTGTTTATTCATGATGTTTGTTTATTGAAATGCATAGTACATTATTAACCCCCTCTGGTACACAACGCTGATCAATAAAAACCTGGATAATCACGATTCAATGAAATTCATGAAATTTACACTAGTTTACACTAGTTAAATAATTATTGGGGAGTGAGTGAGTGAGTGAATTATTATTTTACGTGACTGCGGGAATCTTTCACCCATAGATGAGGTGACGAATTCTTGGGGAATGATTTGGTCGAGTGAGTGAATATGGAGTTTTAACGTCACTGCAGGGATCTTCCACCCGTTTGCGAAGAAAGGTATGAAATCAACATAGAAACATAACACATTTAACCCTCTCCACACTGAAGGCAACCAGAGATGCCATATAGAGCAGTGTCTGTGCCTAATTCAGCGGGACGAGGGTTAACAATATCCGTTTCGTTCAACATGAATATAGCTGAAAGAATGAATGAATTAGTGCTTTATGTCGCAGTGGGAATATTTCACCCATACACGATGACAACACCTGAAAGAGCAAAGGGTTAAACCGGTGGGCAATTTATACTCCCATGGTGTGATAATATCCGGGTAAAAATGACATCGGATATTGGAAACATATCTATTGCATGCCAATGCTATAGAAACAGCACTGCATTAATGGCCGTTTCCGACGCGGTCTGTACAAAATGGAAATACCTCGGTATCAAAAGGCGGCATGTTGGCTCGCCATTTAATACAGCCATGTACACGAATATCAATTACTCTCACGGCTCCGCCGAGATTTACTGTTTTAATAAACATGATAAAATAAATAGTCACGAGGCATAAATCATCCAATTGCAAAGTGGACACTTGCGTTCCATGTGCGGAGAATGTTTTTCGTATCGATTACTCATGGTCACTGCCTCAACTATTGACCGCTGATCTGCCCAGACCGTAAGATCTGATAATGCACCGATCACTCCCTACGATCTTGGCCCAATTGACCGAGCCCAGCAACATGCAAGTAAAGACTTGCAGTTGTCCGAGTCAAAAATCAAAGGACTTTTCCCACGGAACATCATTAACGAAGCAAATCTTAATTAGGAATAATTTATGGTAATTTATTGTGATATTAATTCGGCAGTTAGTTTGCACATTGTGTGTCAACACGGGCACAAAGGTTAACATTATGGGATTACCTGACAAGATCTGACAATCAACATTAAGGCTATAAACAGCATTAATCAAGGGCACGGCCGCTTATGCAGACTTTGTGTTAACATGGACAGTTGTTTGAGAACGGAATTCAGCAATTATGTTCTTATTGGCAGAACATTCATCATTATCTGATCAGCCAATATTTGACTTCATCTGAACAATATTTCGCCTTTTCTGAACAATATTTGACTTCATCTGAACAATATTTGTTGTTTTTTCTGAACAATATTTGACTTCATCTGAATTCTATTTGGCTTCATCTGAATGTTATTTGACTTCATCTGAATAATATTTGGCTTTACCAGATTTATCACAACACTATTTGGCTTTATCTGAATGTTATTTGGCTTTATCTGTACTATATTTTATCTTTATCTGTACTATATTTTATACTTAACTATATATACAATATGTGGCTATCTGAACAATATTTGCCTACCTGAACAATATTTGGTTATGTTTAGCTGGACATTATCTGGCATTACCTGTGGGACGGGTGGTAGCACAATGGTAGAACTGTGAATATCGGAGTCAAACTAGAAGCAGAAACTGTGAGAAATTTATCCCTGAGAAAGAGAGTCAGGGTTTTCTTCAAAGCCACAACGCAAAGAATGCAGGTTAATGGCATGCCTGAAATAATTTGGGATACGCTATGTGTAATTAACAGGTATGTAATTAAGGGAGGCGATCATCATGTTGATTTACGACCAGGCGTATACAGAACATAAGCCTGGGCTTAAAGTCACAACGGGTTCTAAAATTACGGATTTGTACTTCACATAAATGTTATGCATTATGCACTAACATTGATATATGCGTACGATATAATTACACGTTCTGTTTGTAAATTGTTTTGATTTCCATCTAAGACTAGCATTGCTGGCAATTGAGAGTAGACATGTAAAGTAAATATTTTAAAAAGTTATTTTTTTTAGACAAAATGTAAAACAACAACAAAAACGAGTAAAAAAAAAAAGAGTAAAAAAATAAAAGCGGGGGGAAAAAAAGAGAAAAGAAAACATTTTGATTGAGTTGTTGTTTTGCGTTGCTGCAGAAATAGTTCATCTATATGTGAGAACAAAAAAGGAGTGGAAAAAAAGGAAGTAATAAAAAAAATACAATTAATCATGTAGTAAAAGAAATGTATCAAATATTTATTTACATCAATTCACATTGTCACACTGAACTCGATCAGGTGTTGGTTCAAAATTGTGTACACATGTCTCATATTACAGGTATATAAACCACAACCACAACTTGCAAGGTGATACTTGATCAATCATTGTGATGCAAACTTCAAACATGGCTCGATGAATCATGAAATCGCAGGTGCTAGCCCATAAAATTAGTCCAAGAAAAAATACCAGTATTAGGAAATAATTCTTATCATTATAAAAATACTTCACAGTGAATTCCAGTGTTTAACCTTCTCCATGTTGAAGACAACCAGAGATGCCATAAAGAGCTGTGTCTAATCCAGCAGGGAGAAGGTTAAGCCAACAATAGATAATTACCATTTGAACTCCCTGAAATGGAATTATACTAACAAGTAGGATCTTTGTGTAAGATTAGGTTGGTAGCGACGAGTGTTATAGCAACATTATTAAGAAAGAATTCAGAAAGCATGAAGAATATCCATAATAGAATCAATGCCATAATATTACATTGGTTTAAGCTTGTCTACATGGTCTAGTGATAAAATAAATAAATAATTAAAATGAAAACATTTTATTATTCTACTATTAAGATAAACTATCAATATTAAGTCCCCCCCCAAGTTGATTGCTATTTTCATCTATATTTTGAAGAAAAGAAAACATAATCTATTATTAATTACATGAGATAAATTAATGTGTGAAGATAAAGGATAAACCAAAACAGAACATCAGACTCTATATCCCTTGGGCACATGGAACTAACAAAATATCCTTTTCAGATCTGATATCATGTTATTATCAGACAGCATATCACAATGGATACATATCGGCAATGTCGTGAATATTCTGCGTATGGACATTTCACGCATCGCGTACACGGATAAAAACAGAGAGAGATAGAGAGGAAGATAATTACGACCGCTGAGCACATCTTCTTGAATGAAGAGGACGCACTACGAGCTACTTACATGAACAGACATTGAAGAATGGTGGAGGAATCCAAGGTTCATCTTGGTCGAGGTGGTCGTCCGCCGTCTTTGGCGATAAAATACCTGAACGTCCTTCCTCTCAGACCAGATAACCATAGTAATCAGCCCATGCGAACTAAATGCACACTACAGCACAGCTCTGCTCTGACTTTCCTAAACAACCAACCTACAGCTCACCGGCTTCGAGATGACCCGATCGCCGAATCAATTAACACTGCAAAAACCCCAGAGTCTGTCGGCTGGGTTGAGCTGTAGCTCCAATATTGATCAGTCGGAATCCTTCGAATGAGCTCTGAGCTCGGCACATGCGTGCCGACTGCGATAAATGGAGAGACGTCGTATGACAAACAGTCGCTATGGTTTTTGTAGCTCGTACGACGTAACGTGCCGGCGTAGATCTATATGAACATGGCGGAATATTATCGAAATGAATCCGTATCGAAGTGGCCAGCTGACGGATCTTTGTCTGAGAATATTGAATTTTCTGGAGCGATCTAAAAGCGATATTTTTGTGCTGACGTTTCCCAAATGAAAGAGGAAACATGCGTGCCATATAAACATAATAATATTCGGTACAGTGATAAAAAGCATGTCTGTGTTTACAGCAATCTATACTACACAAACGATCTGGATAATTAATAACATAATCCGATACTCCGACAATGAAAACTCCATCATAAACATTTAGTAGTTTGGTTTATGTGAAAATACATGAATATTCCTGAATTTGTATTACCCCTTGACCAATTTACAATGATTTAAATCAAGATACATGTAATATATGCAATGAAAGAAAACACAAATATTCTTGCCATTATTTCTGCTTATTACAAAATGCAATTTGTCCAATATGAAATTCAGAGCTATAAAGTAATAAAAGGATACATATAGCTACCAATATCAGCTGTCATCTCTAACCCGTTAACCTTCTCCATGTTGAAGGCAACCAGAGATGCCCTAAAGAGCAGTGCATGTGCATAATCCAGCAGGGAGAGGGTTAAATCGGAGAACCATATCAATATCACTAGCCGTCTCTAATGCATTTTCAATGCTTTAATTACCTGATTTTCTTTGTCTTCAAGAAAGGTTAGTTAATATTTAATATTCTTTACTGAGATACCTTAAATTGTGCTAGAGCAATATGTTGCCTTTAACTCTCTCTATGCTGGAGGCAACGGGAGATGCCCGAAAAAGCATTGCCTGTGCTTAATCCAGCAGGGATAGGGTTAATGATCATTAGTACGAATGATAACCAAAAATAAATTATTTAAAAAAAACACATAAATTTGAAATATTTTAATGCAAGTACGTACTAGACTAGAGCCAGTTTGCACCACTGGCTACGGAATATCAGTAACATATTTCACGTATCGTATATTGATTTTACTACACTCGCCAGTAGTACAATGAAGACCAGTCATTAGACAATATAACTGGGTCATTACAACCGTGACCTTGACCCACAGTGACTATGCACTTTAAGCATATTTCTTAATTTTAGAATAATAGAAATGTAAGAATTACACACACAAAAACACACACAAAATATGACATTTATGCATATAACATTGAGAATAAATATATAGTAATTTGAAAAAATTTATGATTTCTATTAAATAGAAATAAAAATCGATTCACTCACAAAAATGTATCATATGAATATATTTTATGCTGTTTTAGGCATTGGTTAGTGATAATAATGCACTGATCACTCCCTACGATCTTGGCCCAATTGACCGAGCCCAGCAACACACCTATTGCATTTATTCAGAAGGGCAATTCTCTATAGCTGAGAGCAGGTACTCTCTACATAAGACTCCACGAGAACTGATCCATATCGAGTATGTTAGAATATCTTCAATGTATTCCAAGCTTTCTTTATTGAGTGCACCACTTACAATGAAGAGTGGAACACTTAGCAATGCATAAATGTTTCTGCATTTAATAATCACACAGCATGAAACTTAATTCATTAACAGATTACACAAATCTATTGAGATATATGCGTGTTCGAAACTAAACACGCTACAATAGAAAACCACCGATACGTTGCAGCTAAACAACAAAAAAATGACACCTACTTTGATTCAATGTAAAAGTAAAAACAAATTTTTTTTAAGAAAACTTAATATCTTCAATATTTTATTCATAAATGTTAAGTTGCTTAACCCTCTCACTGCTGGATTAGGCAAAGACACTTCTCTTTGGGGCAACTCCGGTTTGCATTCAACATGGAGAGAGTTAATGTTGATGCAGGAATATTCAGGAATATCTTCAATATGAGGAATAATATTTATATTTTTAATGGATATATGAATCACAGAATAACTAATTGTAGCATACCGTTAAGTGATTAATTGAATTGTTTATACTTTCATATCCAGAGTAATCCTTTCCCCGGACCCACCTCCCACCCCTCCGTTTGGGGTATGGCTAACAAATATTTGATAATGGTCAAGCCGTGGATATTTAAAGGGTTAAAGGCAGAGCAAGTTGCCCAGTAACAGTATTGACACACAAACCGTATCATTACCAACCATATCAACAGCTAAGCCTACTTATCTACATGGATTATCTGTCCTGATAGTTTACACTGACACAAGTCTCTGAGATAAATGTCAAATATGCTTAAAATTCAGCGTACATATTTCATTTATAATATCTCTTTCCTGGGGGTAGATTTAATACGTGTTATAGACTTGTGTCAATTCATAGATTTTCTGGGTCTATCCAGAAAATAAGAGATTATAAATTATTATTATCAAACATTTCACTAAAATTGTTTCACTCCCATACAGAAAGTCAGATCTAATATTAACCCTCCCCCTGCTGGATTAGGCATAGACACTGCTCTTTTGGGCAACTCCGGTTGCCTTCAGCATGGAGAGAGTTAATACGGCTAATTTTACTACCAATACACTACAACTTCCGTACATATTCATCATGAATGAACTAATGCTTTACGTCACAGCGGGAGTAATTCACGCATCCACGACAATATTTGCCACCCAGGTTTAATTAACCCAGGCCTACTCTCAATGGTGCAAAACATGCTTCCACAAAACACAAGTGTACACCTGTTTCACACGCACATCTTAGAACAGTTCATAAATAGTTCCACATCTGCAACTTCATGCAGACCTTTTCCTTAAAACAATATCTCCCGTCTCGGGATAATCGACACGACTGTGCAAGGAGCTTGGAAGGAATCAACACGACTGTGCAAAGAGTTTGGAGGAATCAACACGGCTGTGTGAGGAGCTTGGAGGATTCAAAGTCGGAGCCCCAGTGATGAGAAAATTAACACTTTATATCGACTGGGAACAAGAAAAAAAAGTCAATTTCGGGGAAAAGATGAAATAACATGCACTTGATATGTTTGATTTGTGGATCAATTTCCACCCACACGAAAATCTGTGAATGGAAATAAATCATTCTGATTGTCTTGAGTAAGAAAGTGATAAAATAATGAAATATAATTATGAAACTTCTTACATGATTTGGCTACGAGATTCATCTTAATAAATCATTCAATATGGAAAAATAGAAGTTCAACAAGAACATAAGACATTAATGTTCATGCCCCATTAACATAACTAGTACCAAACAATTTTTAAATACCTAGTCAAATCAATACTAAATCAAAGTCAGATACTTACTCAATATCTAGTGACACTTTATTCTCACCCTATTCACCCTCTCCATGCTGCAGGCAACCGGAGATGCCCTAAACCAGCGGGAGGGCTCTGGACTAACATATGCCTGACATACAGGGGCAAGTAAAATTGTATTGCGGGCAACCTACTTTTTATAATTTAGCACCTTTGGTGTCATTGCAACTTGCCCTGACTTGCTCTGCGGGCAAGTAACTCAAAATGTTAGTCTGCAGCCCTGGAGATGGTTAATAGTCCTATTTATTATATCCACCACAAAAAATTAAAACAAGTTTAGATGTCTGTTCTGACTTTCATGAAAATAGTCATACATGTTTTCCAGGTAAATCAAAGTTTACGTCATTTCCTGCTATATGTAGTAAAACCATTTCGTAATTTCTTGCTATATGTAGTAAAACATTGTAGTAATTTCTTGCTATATGTAGTAAAACCATTGTAGTAATTTCTTGCTATATGTA
>JAUTBV010145464.1:0-11020 GCA_032361325.1 Lepetodrilus fucensis | reverse complement strand
GAAGGGATATGACTTGTGACATGGTCGTGAAACACTTTAGGAGGTGATAACTCAGGTTAGGAGTTCCTAACTAGTTAGAACACCTTCGTGAAACAGGGGCCATATGACAATGCTGGCCAGAGCTCACATGTTTACTGCAACATTCAGCGCTATAGATGTTCCAGGTCCTGTCCTAAACTGACATATTAAGTAAAGAATCTTAAAAACACAGTTATTAAAAATCATGTATTGGAAAATAAATTAAGAAAGTGTGTCCATTTATCTAATGAGTCGTTGACAGTCAGCTGACTGAATTGAGCCAATCACAGGCAGACAATCACACCGAGTGCAGTACCGAGGAGTTGATGGTTTCGTCGATGGGTGGATTTCCCTGGATTTATAATCCTTGACAGTTATATATGATTGATAATCATATACTGTATATTATCATCCTAGTAAAATGACATTAATTATGATGGTAGTTGTAAAGAAGATAGTATTGACAGCTGCTATCCTGTGTGTTGGTATCTCCCGAGTTTCTACCAGTGTCAAGGTGGCATGTTTGCTGCCTATAACCAAGCTCCAATCCTACCAACAGCTGTTTGTATCCAGCTAATTACTAATTTAACAGAACTCTATATGGAAAGTAGATAAATGTAGTGATTGTGTCTACAGATACATGATTAATGGCAATGTGACCAGATTAGTCGGTGTAGATACAAGATAGCAAGACGACAGCGGCCTCTTGAAATATTCATCACTTTATGGGTGTAACCTAATGCACCTGCTCCGCCTGCAGGTTAATTACATATCGTGTCAGCTTTTGTGGATTCACAGACATATAATTGTATGTAGGTAGCTCAAATTTGAAGAACATTCCATGGGAAAATGGGCAAGAATTACAAGTTATGGTCCCTGTTACCTGTTGAATGATGAGTCCAGATTATTAGGGAGTGTTCGTATGATATGTATCACAGTAGGTATGTACGATTAATCCAGCCAGCTTATTGATCTACTCCCTATTTTGTATCCGTCGGACCTTCCTGTAAAGTCTACACATCTGTAGAATATAATATATTTTACTGTTATCCTAGGTGGTATACAGCCTCATACATAGACTCGTAGTCCACTAGCATTGCATTCATGAAACTTTGTGAAATTATTGCATTATTAACATTTGATTGCAAACCGCTTTGTATACATTTTTCTATGCAAACTTCATTACTACCGTATGACTTATGCATATTTTGATTATTAACAGTAAAATTAATTTTCCTAACACAAAATATCAATTTTCTTTTTATCGATGTCTCAATATAGGTCAGCTATTGTGGCCTGAACTCGTAAAATAATTAATCAGCTAATTACATGTTTTATTGTAATATTTGGTATGCTGCCGTATGCATGTTATATTATTCATGACTTTTTATTAACGCGTGTAATTAATATATTTGTTGCTATAGTTGCTTTTAAAATTGCAAATTGAATTTATATAAATTGAACAGATGCTGATGAAATTAACAAATTAAAGTAAATATTGATGATAGACATTGTGCCAGAAGATTGTTTCAATTGTTTCAATACTAATCATTACCAATCATGTATGTCATGACACAGTTGTCATGCTAACTATGCTGTACTGGCACATTAGGCAAGGTATGCAGAAATACAATGTAGATTTAAACTTGATTGTACGCTACAAGGAACATCTCAGGAATGCACATCTAGATCTAGATCTCATTTCTGTGTTGAAACGCTTCTATGCCATTCACTACTGATATGTAAGGAATGTATTGTTGTAATAGTTCACACTTATTGGCAACAATTTATATTTACTAGCATACTACTAGTATCTTCAAACAGTAAAATACATGTAGATATCTGCTATTGAAATAATAAGTTAATATGATGTAAACAGCCTATGTATTGAGCATCAGGAGTTTTGTAATCTTAATCTGCTGCTTTTGATAATGCCAATATTGCCAGTCAGTCACCAGAAGCATAAGCCTGATTCTGGTATAATAACTGTAGACTAGTGAGCTCCTGTAACTGCTGAGTGTGATGGGTTGGCCAGCTAATAGAGCAGTCATCGTGTACTTGGAGGAACACTGGTTTACTCTTACTGATAGTTCTGATCGAGCTCCCTGATTTATCGCTGTGCCACATGCTTCCCTTGCAGAACATTCAGTTAATTTCCTGCTACTCTCCACACCCACTTATCAGTTATCTGATGCCCATACCTCTAGGACGTCTGCCCATACCTCTAGGACATCTGTCCATACCTCTAGGATGTCTGCCCATACCTTTAGGACATCTGCCCATACCTCTAGGACATCTGTCCATTCCTCTAGGATTTCTGTCCATTCATCTAAGACGTCTCAATATTCTTCCAGGAAGAAAATACCTGGAAAATAATCTAACAATTTTGACATTTCTACAGAGTTCTGCATGAACAGCTTTTCTGTCTAGATGGAATGTATTTTGTAGTGTTTGACAAGATCAGTACGTGGTATTATCCAAGTAGTACTGTATCAAATTATGTACTGACCAAGACAGTTCCCTGACAGTACACCCTGTACAAACATTTTCCCGAACAGTATATGTATACAAACATGCTCCTGTTGTGAATACCATACTTGACTTTCATGAAGGTCACAGTCAAATAGATAGTCTCAATTTCCAGACATTTTCCCCCCCACGTAGTTATTTGTGTGTAATGATTTGTGTGTAATTATTTGTGTATTATGGAATGAGTTATTGGGAAAACTCATGCAGCAGATGTTTGGTATTATTTCCTGCTTATTCTAGTACATGCATGTACGTGACACCAGCATTGTATGTTCCCTGCATGAAGTCCCAAGGTGTGCGCAATGTGTGAGATGGCTACGTGCTTGCAGTGTAGTAGAAAGGCTGAGTATACTTACTCAGCCTTTCTCCAACTTAAAATATACCTTAGTAATACACATACTAATATAAGTAAGTGTTTTAAAGTTATTAGAGGTGGTATATAAATATGCATAAACTACAATACTTGTAAAAAAAACTGTCCATACCTGAAAAGAATGGACAGTTAAGACAAAGGAAAACGTCACATGTGTATTTTAATGCCAATGAAGACAATCTCCAGTCTGCCATCTGAAATGCAGGTGGAGTGAATGACATGATGAGGTTGGTCGAGGATTGGCAACCTCAAGATTGGTGACCTCAAGATTGGTGACCTCAAGATTGGTGACCCCGGAGATTGGTGGCCCTCCGTGTTCTGTCTGACTGCTGATGATCACATCTCCTCCATTCCCCTTCACAGACACTTGGCGAGGGTTTGAAATAATTGGCCAGTGTCAGAACTGCTGCTGCTATGGGACAATATATTGACAAAGCAAATAGGCCCCCTGTACCCACGGATACCAGATCCAGTCACGGCATGTTATTGTGTCCGCAGACTCCGCAGACATGCATACCGATATATCTGCGAACCTGGCGAACCTGGCGGCAGTAGCATTCAGACCGAATATGACAGTTGACATCAAGAAAACAAAGTCAGTGTTCCATTGAGTGCTGCATCTTTCATACAGATTATGAGACAGGCACCGGCCACGACTTTCAAATTGTTCCAGTAGGTGAACATGACACTTCACATTGGTATACCTTGGATCATAGTGTTCCAGTAGGTGAACATGACACTTCACATTGGTATACCTTGGATCATAGTGTTCCAGTAGGTGAACATGACACATTACATTGGTATACCTTGGATCATAGTGTTCCAGTAGTTGAACATGACATTCACATTCTGTATTCAACTTATTACAGTAAATGGGTATGACTCATGGATATACTTGAAAAGTAAATTACTTCCTACTTGGTGGTCTCTGTATACATAGATATCTCTGACAGTCCTATACCATCAGTCATCCAAGAATTCACCATATCCACACAGCATAATACAGACACTGTATGATGGATGTATAGAGGTCTATTAAGTAACGTGATTATGTACACTGCATGGTTTATTACATTCACCTCAATGGATTCTAGGTCCTACATGGAGTGTATTGTTCATGGCATTCATCACCTTCAATAGGCAAATATGTATTCTGGCTGGGTTGTTTAGGTTATTGTGAATAAGGTATATTAAATGTCACAATTTAATCTTTGGTAATTAAATCGTAGTAACGCACTTGAATTGATGATATCAGTACACTGGTAACAAAGTATAGAAAAGTACAAAAATAAATATAAAATACCTGAACTAGTGATGTGACCACATAGGTAGCTAACTATATAACTATATTAGTATTATACTTTAGTATGCATGAACTGGCCAGATCAGCATACAGGTGAGTCAGTAAAGCTCATTACTCCCCAGGTGCGTCTCATAATGAAACTATCGTTAATTATTTGTATTGGAAGAGGTATAAAATCAGGGTCCAGTGTTGTGGCTGGCTGGCTGACCAGTGGGCAGTAGGCAGATGGACATCAATTACCCAGAGACGAAGTCATCAGGCAGACTTCCCAATCTGATTATGGTGAGAGCGATCAGTGATGATGCGCATCGATCTACACGGCAAAGGAGGCATTTGTTTGTCTGAGGATCAGCTCAGGGGCTGGGCACTATTTATGCCGTGATAACCTGATCTGGGGTCACCAGGCTGGAAGATTACTAGGGGATCCTGCTGCTTATTTTGTCTTTATTGTCCAAAAATCACCTTGTAAGTGAGTGATTTCTCAGCGGTGTTTTTATAGGCACTATAGCTGTACTGGCAGCACTGATCAGGCAGAAGAAAGCAGGGGAACTTCTGATTTATGAAGTCAGTTTGTCTGAAGATGTGCCAGTTCTGGTCAGGGTGATGGGGATGCTGGCAGTTTGGGAGGGTGATGATTGAGGATTTATCAGTGTTTGTAAGCAGGTGAGGGATCTGATTGTCATCAAGCTTGTCATCTTGATTACATTCAGTCCTCATCAATATTCTCACTCGATATCGTACTATTCCCGGGACAACTGCTTAAGCCTGTAGAAGGCTTCTGAGTGTTTTGTTAATACCATCGGTCAATCAGTCGTTCAGGAGCACAGTCACAGTGGCAAGCAGTTAACCTCGAATTAGTACGCATAGTGTAGGAACAACTTGGATTTCATTGACGCTGCAGCAATTTCAAGCACTTGACGATTGAGAAGTGTCTAGACAGTTTTCTTATCATTCTTGGATAAAAAAAATTAATTCATATAATTCTGATGGTGGCGATTAGCTTTAGTTTATTATAGGAAATTATGATGAATCATATCCACAAATACGAACATCTTCTAGACGCCGGCTGAAGAAAAGCCTTATTAACTGCCATCTTCCTGGTAATAACTATGTTAGTGTAGCATCTCTGCATCCGCAATGACAGAGAACTGGTCTGTTCTCATTGGCCATTGCTATTGCTGATCATCGCTTGTCTAGCTTGATGACAATATCATTATAGCCTACATCTAGAAACATGATTTATGTCTCTGAATGTGACTTGTTTTAGAGATAGCTAATATAGAAATACAAGCAATATACCGTTACTGCCAGAATACATTATATCAGATTTATGATTGTCATGAAATTTATTGATACTCCTATGTTGGTAGATTATCTCAGTAAATACTTTATTGAATAAAAAATAAAATAAAGACTACAATTTGTTATTTCCTACTACCTATCAAAATTCTGATTGTTTGCATCATGAAATCTATTTTTCACCAAATATTTTTATTAAATAGGATAGGAGTAACATACAGAATAGGGTTAACACAAAATGTTGACTTAATAAACACGCACACACACACATACACACACACACACATATACTGTAAATCATGAAAGTAATGCGAGCAGAATATTAATGTGAAAAATGCGACCGCCGTATTGTCGCATTTAATTGCTGCGCGCAAAAGGTAAGACTTGGAGGAAAACATGTATGGAGACATGGCCGTTCGCATTTTATTGGTGTCGCATTTATGTCTAAAATCTAGAGATCGCATTAAATTAGTGACGTATTAATTTCATGATTTACAGTATATGTTAACTTTCTGCATCACTGCATACATTCTACATACCGTACACTTCACATCTCTGGATGCCTCCAGCACCACATATATTTAGATAGCATTTAATACAATTCAACCTGTGAAAGAAGATGACCCTGTGGTACTCTCCCTTATATTCCAATGTCATGACATCAGTACCATCTGTATCTGCCAATGGTGCTTTAGGTATTGACAGATGTGTACCATGAACAGCTGAGACAGAGCTAGCTATAGCTTGTGTGTAGTCTTGTGTTGCCAGTAGAAGATGCAGAGTGGGCAATGTTTGTTTCAGCCCCACAAACCTCGTCAGTTCATCCATAGAAAACATCATTACAATAATTGTTTTGCTTAATTATTATTTAGTCACATCTCATTTGAAAATATACTGGATTCTGCCCTGGTATAGCAAAATATACTTGTTTTGCTTAATTTGAATTATTTTTTTTTGTTTCATTTGAAAATATACTTGATTCTGACCTGGTATGGCAAGGAATCAGTGAATTCTGAACTCTTATGATGGTAGGATCACATACTAATGTTCTTGTCTTTTGTATTTCAGACTTTCTTACCTTGAAATCAGTGATGGATGAACTGTGTGGTGTATGTTCTGGAGACCAGTGTGAGTGTAGGCAGCAGGGACGGCTTGACTTCAGGTGGAAGATGACGACAGCCATGTGGGCAGCTTGTCCTGGATGACAGCCCTGAGAACACTCTGTGTCTAGCTGGAACTCATCCCAGGAGTTGCTGTGGTCGGAGAAGTACTTACACCATGTGTATGACAGCCCTGAGAACATTCTGTGTCTAGCTGGAACTCATCTCAGAAGTTGCTGTGGTCAGAGCAGTCCTACAACCATGTGTATGGCAGCACTGAACGTGCTTGTCCAGGGAATGGACAATGGTGTCCAAGAATGAGCAGAAAATGTTGGTGTATTGGACTGTAAGTCAGATGTGACCATGATATTGAGTGAATATTAGAATGTCCTATGATGAGAGACAAGGAATGAAGAAGAGTAGAAGGATGGTTCAAGGAAAGTACAAGGATAAACGTATCATGTACTGGGACATGGCCAGACTTTGGTAGAAGTGTATTGCCAAGGTCTGTGTCATTAGCAAGGTCTGTGTCAAGTGGCAAGGTCTCTGTCAAGTGGCAAGGTCTGTGTCAAGTGGCAAGGTCTGTGTCAAGTGGCAAGGTCTGTGTCAAGTGGCAAGGTCTGTGTCAGTGGCAAGATATGTGGCAATACAAAACATGACTATTTCTGAGAGAGTCAAGAGTCAAAGACAAACCTGATATATAGTAAATATAATGTTTACACTGAAGATGTTAGATACACAGAATCTTAGAATTGCCAAAACTATTTTTCTTAGTAGTCCAAAAAACTAAATTGTTATTACAACTTACTAGTTTGTATTGTACTAAAAGGTTTATTATGTAATTAATTCCTCGGTTTGTTTTTGTATATACAAGGTAATAACCATGTAATTTATTTAAACAAGTGCCCATTGAGTCATTGAGTTCTTTTAACCTTTACATCAGTCAAGTATTTGGAGTCAAAAGGACAAAGTATGTCTCAAGGGAATGGACAATTATCATGATGACACTGAAGTATTGAGGTGAAATACTTCTATACTTCAGATATATTTGGATGTGGTTAGTTCTCCGAGTTGTGCAACTTCAGCTGTCGTACCATTATGCATTGTTTGTCTGGGAGATTGTGTGACGTGGAACTATTGTTACTGTTAGTGTAATCATTGTATATTATTCAGGAGTGCATGAGTCTGTGCAAGGTTTGTAGGTACAAGTATTTATTTTGAACAAATCAGGCAATTTCTGTTCCTGGAAGTGTTTCTTTTCTCATCGGTATCCATTTCCATATTACCATTACCAGTCTGTTTGACCATTGGCATTTTGTAGAAATCAGATGTCTGCAATATTTCTGATGTCCATTAGTACATTCTAAAAATATTCAGGTTTTATTTTTAGTGTATTTTCAATGGTCACATGCAGGGGGGGGAAAAGTGTTTTAATTTAAGGATTAATTTCCAGATTTATATGCAGTCTCTAGTCCAGGCTCGGAAACATTTATTGTGCTTTCTGTTTTTAATTCAAATTTACATTGACTGTTTTAATGAGGACATTGGCTGATCATGAAATGTGTAACAGAGGTTGATGCCCAGGACAAGTGTTAGCATGTCTAGGTTCAGTGCTTTTCTGTGTTTCATATTTCATTGTTCTTATTTATGCAGATCATGAATTCTAGCTCTGGTACCTACATGCATGATAGCTGTGCATCTGTTTGTATGTTCCTTTGAATTTCCTATGATAGCTTTACAACTGTACTTCTGTTCACATGTTAGCTGTACATCACTAATTCTGTTCTACTGATAGTTGTGCATCAATATTTATGTTCCTATCTGAATTGTGAAGATGAATTCTTGGGAATTTTGCAGTATATATTGGCCATGAATGTGAATGCGCTACTGGAAATAAATAGTTTCCTGCTTCTTACCGAAAAGAAATGTTGATACTTACAACATAGTAGAGTCCATGACCATCTATCAACGTACATTTCCAGCCATCGGAACAGACTTACTATAGCCTTCTATCACTAGGATACTAGGATGCTTGAAACTTAGACTTGTCATGGTGGCCCTTTTGAAATTCAAGTTTGTGCCATTCCATATTGTATATCCGAACTGATGCAGTTTATCTTGGAATTTGATTAAACATTCCATTAATTTATTTCACATCTGAAGGTCTTGCCGTTACGTTGTTAACCACCCTGGTACCATGTTCCACAAGCTATTCTATATATAACTACATTGTTACATCTTCTTGGAGGAAGCTTTGACTCTTTCAGAGTCATCAATTTTTCCTCCACGAAAGCTTAACAATATGATAGTTTTCGAACATGGCCCTATGTTACTAAGTTACACATCTGTATACTGGTTACTAAGTTACACATCTATATCCTGGTTACTAAGTTACACATCTGTATCCTGGTTACTAACTTACACATCTGTATCCTGGGCCCGTATTCTCAAAACTTCTTAGC
Organism: Lepetodrilus fucensis; assembly: GCA_032361325.1. Classification (NCBI taxonomy): domain Eukaryota; kingdom Metazoa; phylum Mollusca; class Gastropoda; order Lepetellida; family Lepetodrilidae; genus Lepetodrilus; species Lepetodrilus fucensis. The sequence goes on along the minus strand of JAUTBV010145464.1, from coordinate 1,936 downwards.
TAAGATCTTCTTAGTGATAAAAGATCTCTTTAAAAAAATAGCATAAGCAGAAACCCAGTTAGGAAAATTCTTAGTACTTACAAACTTTTTAGGACTTAAGAAGTTTCGAGAATACCGGCCCTAGTTACTAAGTCACACATCTGTATCCTGGTTACTAAGTTACACATCTGTATCCTGGTTACTAACGTACACATCTGTATCATGGTTAATATTACACATCTGTATCCTGGTTACTAAGTTACACATCTATATCATGGTTACTAAGTTACACATCTGTATCATGGTTACTAAGTTACACATCTGTATCCTGGTTAATCCTGGTTACTAACTTACACATCTGTATCCTGGTTACTAAATCGCACATCTGGCTTTAATGATATATTTTGCACTTATTAGCTGTTAACTGATCTGCATATCTTGGCTTACATTTAACAGATACATTTATTATGGAGTCTTCATTCTACAATGTTTCTATTCAAAAGTGTTATTATTTCCATAAAATACACAAGTTGTTATTTGTTTCCGAGGTGTGTGAAAGGGGATCATCCTCAAACATATAGTAGTTGTTAGTTGTGATGTTATAATATGTAATCATTCATAAAATATTAATTTAATTGGATTTTCACACAAACTTACTTTATTGTTTGCTATGAGAGTTATATGCAAACTTTACTTTGGATTGTGTACAACAATTATCAAATAACTTTCTGTATTCTAGCATTAAATTTGTGCTGTTTCTTTTCTTTTTCTTTTTTTTCAGAGAATTCCTCAACTATTTTGTATATTTTCACAAACCTAAAATTAATATGCAAATGTTGAAATATCTGACTACTTCCCACAATCCACCAATCAGTTGTTTCTTATTTTCTGATAGGTTTTCATATAATTTTGTAGCAGGAGATACATCTGTCAGTTCCTATTGCAATAGGTTTTCATATAATTTTTTAGCAAGAGATAACAATTAACAATAGGTGATAACTGTGAACTACGTATGCAGACTTTGGACCCAAAACCTCTCAAGATCTGTACATTGAGAGCATTTGGTATCAGTGTATGATTACTATTCAGATCTCACCAATCTTTTACAAGTTACAATGTAGCAATTGTTCTTTTATAGATTCATAATGAATGATCATATTGTGTTAAATATGGACATCTGTTTTTGATTATTTTTGAAATTTCTTGTAATTTCCTTTTCTGACCAGTTTAAAGTTCATTGCATTGTTTTATGAATCCATGACTATTGTATCTATTGTATCATTATATTCGGAATAAAATTTGAATATTTATCTTTTGTGTTTAAACATTCCTTGAACAACAAACATGAATGTAGAAGAATTCAGACCCTTTTCACTTAGATGTAGACAATCATTCCAGGACTCTCAGGTTGTTGTAGGTTGTCCCTTGTACGCATGTACAATACAGATACTATCTGATTACAACAAATCATCATCATAGTGTCACTATACGACACTACATATATCCTGAGTGGTAGGTATAGCCTCACATTGTGTTCTTATCTAACCGACTGAAATACTTTGACATGTAGTTCTATGTCCCCAGAAAAGCAAGTACAATGCTCCCTCAATATAACGCCCTTCGATGCACCGTGGATTCGGATACAACCCAGGGTCCAATGTGGACCCCATTTTAAAAATAATAAAATAATTTAATTTAATATATAATATTTTAATGATTTTTTTCCCCCTGGGATTTTATTGTCGGGATTTTAAAGCAGGAAGCAGGAAATACATCTGCGCATACATTTATGCATTTCCGTAAACATGGCTGATAGATGATTTTTTTTTTCCCTACCAAAATATAATCCTTTCAAAATCCTTTCAATATCCTTTCAATCCTTGACATGTTGACCAATATATGTATAAATTAAGTGTTTATAATACGTAATCCACACACATATATGATTAAACAATGC
>JAUTBV010145442.1:0-11020 GCA_032361325.1 Lepetodrilus fucensis | reverse complement strand
AAGTTTCGTTTGATAATAATATTGCAGAAAGGGGATTACGGATGAACAAGCTGAAACAAAAAATTTCTGGATGCTTCCGCATCCTATAAGAGTGGACAGCGTTTTGCTCGGTAACTTAAGTGTTTCCACTACAAAGAAGGAATTTCAGTACTAATAAATCACCACCGCCCATAAAAAGGAGCATGTCAATGTCCGCTACAAAGCTTTTATTGAGTTTCTTACTGTTTTTATTCTCATCAAGTTTGTTTGCAGCTAATTATAATCTACCGAATAATCAGTGGCGTCTAATATCGTTACCTGCCAATCCCCCCACGCTTGAAAACACGGTAGCAAAAGTCTTTGGAGACGATATTTCCGGCGGCGTGTATGGCGATAATTGGGTGCTGTACCAATATGATACTCAGAAAAATTCTTACGGCGAAGCTCTCGAGCTGAATGATAGTCTCGAGCAAGGCAGAGGTTACTGGATTATTCAGAAAACAGGCTCCCCCGTCGCGCTCAAGATGCCAGCAGGCAGTGTTGCAACACCCAACACCTATGTACTCAAAATTGCGTCTGTTACGAGAAACAATAGTTCTCAATGGACGCTTTCGGGTAATCCTTTTTCATCACCACAAACGCTGGGCAATTTTTTCTTAAGGACTGATTCTGGTGTCTGTGCTACCCCTTGTGATCTGGATAAAGCGAAAGCCGAGAAGCTTCTCCACAATAAGGTCTGGATTTATGATGGGAGCGGCTATGTGCTTAAAGACAAGCCGGCCGAGCTCAATCCCTGGGATGGTTTTTGGGCAGCTTCTTTGGTAAGTTCTCAGGGTCTTAAGTTATCGCTGCAAAAAGGTAGTAGCCCCGAGAACAAGCTTGTTCGAGATTTCGAATTACCCTCTCCGCTCTTTAGTACAGCAAGTGCTTGGCGACAACGAGCGGACGGTAGCAATGCAGATGTAGTACCTTCCGATGATGTCATAACTACGACGTATCAGGTGTTAATGGGCGACAATTCTGATTTCGGAGGCGATCTCAAGAATGAAGAAATCGATCCCAATGCAAGTATATGGTTACAAAAAGATGTATGGACCTATCCTGTTTTTCGTGCTTCGAATACCAAAAAATCGATAGAAGTTTGTGACTACGATAGTAACAAGCTTAAACCACCGAAGGTTCGTGATAGCGATGGTGATCTTCCTATAGGTGGGCCGGTGGAAGTCGATGTGCCCGCAGGATTTATTCGTCCAGCAGGTCCCAAAACAGACCCCATTAAAGGCCACTCTGATGGCCACCTTGTTCTATTTAATCCGGGTACGAGTATAGAATGGGACTACTGGCAAGCTACTGTTATGCGTAAGAAACGATGTGATAATGATCTCGGTTCGGATGGAGGAGGCGGTATTGTATCCAAGCAGTTACTCGAAGCAGGGTCTGCCACTTTTTTCGATGTTAAGAAGGCTGGTGTAAGCTTTGATGGAGAATACAGCGCAGCAGCGAGTGGCTTTCCGCTTTTAGCTGGTACGCTATTGCCTGAAGACTTTGAGACTGGAGAAATCAAACATGCGCTGAAATTCTCGATTCCTGGTCCACGAAAAGATTCTTATGAGTATCCTGCAACAAGTGCAGAAGGTAGCCATTACAGCAAGAACCCAAATGCAATGATAATGGGTTCGCGTATTCGGTTACGAGGACCAGGCAAGCTGGTTGATAAAGCTGGCCGGGAAGTTGTTGAAAGCACGCTTTCTCCTGCAACCAGGATGGTAGTTGCGGCCCTTCGAAAATACGGGGCATACCTGGGTGATAATGCAGGGGGGTTTATATTTTACGCTGAAGATGTTCATACAGGGAAGTTAGATTTAGATGAGGATAAATTAAATAAATTGGTTGGCAATCCTAAGGGAACCTCGCTAGGTAAGCGGACACATTGGGATGTTTTGATCTCGACGGTTCAAGATGAACTCCAAGAATATATTCCTTTCGCGTTTGGTTCTGCTCATGATGGTGAGGCTCCTTCTTCGGCGACAGTGGAAAATGCGAATTTTGAGGTTGTGTCAGGCCCCTCCAGTCAGCCACCACGATAGGTTGTGCCGGACTCCTCCAATGATGGTGACAATGGGGGATAGTGATAAATGAGTCGTTTCCACGTGCATTATGGAAATGCCCGAGGTTGGGGAAGATCACTCCACATCCTCTAACCCGTACTTTTAATAAGTGTGAGAATTGCACTAAAGTTCATCTAACTTAATACTCCTTAATAACAGCGGGCGAGTTAATTTCGCTGCGGCACATCCTTATACCAATATTTTGTTCAATAGATCTTAGGAGCGAGCATGGAATAACTTGAACATTCTGACGGGGCTTTTTGCTCCCGACTCCACGATCTTAGTCGTTGCGTAGAACCACTATGTGCCTCTTGATATCGTGAATTAGAAACAAAAATCCCTTGTTATATAAATGCTCAACTTATTTCATGCGCGTTCCTTAGTTATTGCATGAAAACGACAATAATTAAACGAGGCACCTTGCCGATTCGCTTATGGCGCTGATAGTAGGAAAATTTGTATTTTTTATTTATATGTGATATTGGTTACTTAGGAGTTAAGCCATAGAGTTGAGGGAACAACTGATGTTAATCCGAACTAGAAGTTCTAGTCGTCCTTTTTGTTGTACTTACTGCCTACCTACCTGTGAGGGTGCGGTGACTGCGAGTAGCACCGGTCTTGCTACGGATAGCGTGGTCAATCAAGCTGACAACCGCTCATCGCTGGTCAACCCTGATCAAATCGGAACCTACAAAAACGGTATTGATAATGTTCGATATGATGATACCGATCCAACCAAAAAGCGGGTGCGTATCTTGGCGGTAGCGCAAATGCACCTAATGCCATGGTCTAAGTCCAATTTAAATATTTAGATTACTCAACATAGACCTACTACTAGTTTTACTGGATTAATTATAGGAAGGGAAATTCCAATGCCATTTGCCAAGTTATTATTAAGCTTGTTATTCATTTTTTTCTCTCCAAGTCTGCTTGCAAATTATACATTGCCGAGTGACGAATGGCGGTTGATATCCTTGCCCTCCCAACCTCCCGAAAATAAAAGTACTGTAAAAGATCTGTTCGAAGACGATATACGCGGAGTATATGGAACGGATTGGGTGCTGTATAAATACGATTCTCAAACAAACTCTTATGGTGAGGCCCTTAAGTTAAATGATGCCGTGGAGCATGGTAGAGGTCACTGGATAATTCAGGTAACAGGCAATCCTGTTACCCTGACAATGCCTCAAGGAAGCGTGGAGGTTTCCGCGAGTTATCCGCTTCAACTAGCCTCTGCGAACGAAAGTAATACCATCCAATGGACGCTTACGGGCAATCCCTTCTCATCCTCCTTGAAACTGGGTGATTTTTCTTTAAAAACCAATTCAGGTGCTTGCAGTAGTACGCCTTGTGATCTTGATATAGCTAAGACGGAAAAGCTGCTTCACAACGAGGTTTGGATCTATGATGGGAAAAAGTATGTGCTTAAAAATAAGCAAGATACCCTAAACGCCTGGGATGGTTTTTGGGCGGCTTCCCTGGAAAGTTCTCAGGGTCGCGCGTTACAGCTGCGAATGGTCAATGCTTCCGGCTCTCCGATTCCTTACGACGTGAGCCAGTTCGATGATCTGGAAGAGGTTCACAATACCCAGGCTGAGAGATTCGATTTCAAAATTGACAGCAACCATCCGAAGCACGGGGACTGGAGTTTGGGCGGTGGAAGCAAGCTGTTGCTGAATGACAAAGGCACCGGTAATGGCTCGATTCTGCTCCCTGCGGGATCCCAACAAAAATATGCCGGTGGCGCCGGAAGGTTTCAGGTTGAGCCTGGAAAAACCTATACCGTCATGATTGATACCGAACATGGCAGTGCCACCGAACCGGCGATTGTTGGTCTGGAAATCAACTTCTATGAAAACGAAGATAGCCCAAGGGCGAGTCGATCCAGCAAGACTTTCGACTATAGAGCTGCAACGAGTGACTTACATACGAACCTGTTCATATTTACAGTACCGGAGGGGCGAAATTGGGCGACAATATATGTACTTGCTTCTAAGTTCAGACGCACCGCAAACCAACTGCTCACAGGTTCCTCCAGCAAGGTGTCAAACATACGTGTATTCAAAGGCATGAAGCTGAACGAACGTCCAGTTAAGAAGCTGGTGACTACTACAGATGTTACTTTGACAGATAGCTCGGTCTGGAAGGATCTGAGAACCAACACCGAATTCTTCCCCATATTCGCCTACACTCAGGCTGGCAGAAATGACAATGGTAGTCTCCACTACCCCGAGCTGTCCGCAGCGGGTTTCAGCGGTGTGACGGGGAGCGCTATTACGGAGCACGAGGGTAAGGTTTACTCCATGAGCGAAATGGCAGCAGCAGGGATTACCCGCAATTTTTACGGAATTGGAACCGCGCTGGGAGACAGGCTCTACCTGGATGACGTAACTTCGAATGGAACGGCGCAGCCTACACATACCGCCGCGGGTCGTAAGGAAACCGATAAGGTGTCGGCATGGACAAAGACCCATTTGAAGTATATCAAGGACAACGGTTACGAGCAGTCGCTTGCCGGGTTCACCATCGATAACGAGAACAACAAGGTGTTTGATAGGAAGAATGAGGTCTTCACTTTCCTTGACAGTATCGGCTGGCTGAACAAATTCCCGTTTTATTCTTTGGACGGTTCTGATGCTATATCTGATCTGAACCCTTGGGTCGACGCAGTAGGCGTATATGTTTCAGCAGAGTTCGAAGGATTGGAAGGAGGAGTGCCGCTAAAGCTGGTCACTCAGGATCACAACGTTCGAGCGCATGCATCGATAGCCCAGATCCAGATCCAAAACGGTGAGGCCTTTATCCCACTGATCATGGCATCTATTATTAACGGCGCAACGGGTGTCGGCTTCTGGGAGGATGGCGTTACCTATGATGGCAAACATTTTAAGATAAGTGACCTGTCCTGGTATAAGAACGGAAAGGGTGCTCAGCTAAAGGCAGACATTCAGTCAATGCTGGACGACCACATTATTCAGGCGCCATACCTCAATGGATTTTGGGCTACAGTCACCGAAGGAGATCAGGGCATGCTGTATGCCGGTACCAGAATCGTCGGCAAACAGGCCTACCTGTTGATCTCTAATCTTCACCACGAAACCAAGACGCTAAACATACATTTTGACCGGCTTCATTTTGACGCAAAGAACATTAACTTTTATATCAATAGAGGTGCGAACAATGCCAATATCATCAACAGTACACCAGACACACAGGGCTTTAAAGGTGATTTAGCTGTTGATTTAGAAGGCAAGGGGTATGCGGTTTTGGAGCTGCTTCCCTGAGATATACAAACGTGTGTGATGTTCCCCCGAGTCCCATTAAATAAGGAGTATAACGATGTTGTTTACAAGGAATGTACTGCTGAGCCTGTTGTTGCTCTCATCATCCATCTTATCTGCAGAAGGTTATAAACTGCCCAATAAAGAGTGGCGGATAATATCGTTGCCGTCCATCCCGCCAGCCGGCAAAAATACCGTAGAAAAGCTCTTTGGAGATGATATTTCAAGACAATATGGAACGGACTGGATAATGTTCGAGTTCGATACCCAAGCAAACTCTTATGGTGAGCCTCTTAAGCCAGATGACCCCGTTGAGCATGGGAGGGGTTACTGGATCACCCAGATCACAGGTCATCCCGTTACACTGATAATGCCTGAGAATAGTAACGAGGCTCCTGATATCTATCCTCTTCAACCAGCCTCCGTCACCGGAAGTAGTAGTGTCCAGTGGACGCTTACGGGCAATCCCTTCTCATCTTCTCTTAAGCTGGAAGACCTATCCCTAAAGACTGATTCAGACACCTGCAGTAGTATTCCCTGCGACCTTGGCAAGGCCGAGACCGAAAAGCTATTGCACAATCAAGTCTGGATTTATCGTAAAAATGGCTACGTGCCTAAAGATACGCAGAGTACGCTCAATGCCTGGGATGGCTTTTGGATGGCCTCTTTGAAAAAATCCGAGGGTCGGGCGCTGTCGCTGCGAAAAATCAGGGCTCGTGATTTTAAATTGCGGCCTACCCCGCTCTTTAGTAAGCAAAGTGCATGGCAGAAACGAGCTGATACAGCTAAGGTGTTTGTTGCTAGTGGTACCGAGGGCGAGGGCGATTATTATGGTAGCAGCCACAATCAGATAGAGACAACTTATCGCATTCTGAAGGGAGATATTTATTATAAAGATGTTGGCGATGGTATTGTAGAAACAAAAGTGACGAATCCTACCGCAATTATGTGGATAGGGGTTGACCAATGGACCATCCCTATTTTTCGTGCGTCGAATACAAAGCCAGAGATAAAAATTGGGATATGCGAATATGATGGAGACAATCCTGAACCGAGTCAAACAGTAGCTGCACCTGAAGGAAAAATTCGACCTTCTGGTCCTGGAGGTGTTGATTCAGATGGTGCGCTCGTGCTTTTTAATCCTGATTCTAAACCACCAACATCTTGGGAGTTTTGGCAGGCAAGGGTTGAGTGGGATGGGAGTGAGAATGAGAATGAGGTTGAGGGTAAACTTTGTAACGAGAAAGGTAGAGGGGGTGTCATCTCGGATCAATTATTTGGCGCGGGGTTTGCTACCTCTTTTAATGCCAATGAAGACGGTACCAGTTATGACAGTAACAGCACTAAACCGAAGGATAGTGCCTCGGCAAGTGGTTATTCTCATTTAGCAGGCTTGTTGCTTCCAGAAGATTTTGAGTCTGGTGAGATCAAGCACGCCTTAAAGTTTGCGATACCCGGTGTGCGCAATCGGAGTCAGAGTCTTGACGGAAGTTTTGACGGATCGAAACAAGAAAAAAAAGACTATAAGTATCCTGCATCATCTACTGAGGACAAATGGGGCGCATTCAACCCAAATAAAGACGCAATGATTATGGGGACGCGTATTCGATTGAAAGGTAAAGGTAGCTTGGTGGATACGAAGGGTAAAAAAGTTGAAGAGGATCAGCTTTATCCTGCTACCAGAATGGTGCTAGCAGCATTACGAAATTATGGTGCATACCTTTCTGATAATGCGGGTGGTTTTCAGTTTTGGGCTGAGGATATACACACTGGAAATCTGGATGATAATAAGCTCGCTGCACTGATCGGTGAGCAAAAAAAGAAAACTCAAACACCATGGGAGGCTTTGATAACCAAGGTAAGAGATGAGCTTGCCAATATTCCTTTAGCTTATGGTTCGGCTGATAGAGGTGCGGAACCCAGCGGTGCGAAAATGGAGCATGCAAACTTTGAAGTAGTTGATTTTGCAACGCCTCCTCAGTAACTAAAAAAATAGCCCCTGATGGTATCCAATTCATGGGAAGTTCCTCCATGAATTGGATACTCTGTTTACAAACAAAATTCATCACGAAGTAACAGTGCTCAAAGCCCACTGACTTTCGCATAGTTGGGGTTCCACAATTTATGGCCGAGTCTTGTTTAGCTGTTTCTATGTTCCTGGTTTATTTTGACAACCTGTCTGTACCTCGAATCCGAGTGCTTTCAATGCTTTTTTAGCTCAGGTTTGCGGTACTGGATTTCTATGGTGATACTATGGAAACACATTTGAGTTTGTTCAAGCATCAGTGGCAGGAAAAATGTTAAGGGCGCCAAGATGTTTGCTGTTAGCTTTGAGCCTAAAGGCGGTTCTCCCTCCGGGCAACCCTCTGGGAAAATGATGTATAAGGGCGCTTGTCTGGATTTATTTAGGCCTGTTAACACAATAGTGGTTCCAAAAGAATAAGAGCGAAATGAAAATGAGCGTCTGTGGAAATGCACCTTGTTCTTGGAAATGCTAGTACTTCCGTTCACTTTGTGTTGATGGACGGCGCAAACCAGTGAGCGCTAAATCACAGTTCCACTGTAAACTTTTTGGTATTGTCTAGTGCGGGTGAATTAGCGATTCGCCAGTAATCATAGGTTCTTGGTAGCTATCGCCGAAATACGCCTTCTCTGCATTTTAAAATGGTTATTTTACTAAAAGCATAAAGAACTTCAACTTGTTCTAGATAAAGGTATTACTTTCGGTGTAACGCTGAGTGGTTACACAGTTATTGATCCGTTCGATAATTCAAATGGTTTCCGACTAAAAGAAGGAATTTCAGCCCTAATAAATCAGCACTGCCCATAAAAAAAGGAGCAAATCAATGCCAGTTACAAAGCTTTTATTGAATTTTTTACTGTTTTTTATCTCAACAAATTTGTTTGCGGCTAATTATAATCTACCCAATAATCAGTGGCGTCTAATATCGTTACCTGAAAATCCCCCCGCGTCTGAAAATACTATATCAAAAGTCTTTGAAGACGATATTTCCGGCGGCGTATATGGAGATAACTGGGTGCTGTACCAATATGACACTCAGAAAAATTCTTACGGCGAAGCTCTCAAGCTGAGTGATAGTCTCGAACAAGGCAGAGGTTACTGGATTATTCAGAAAACAGGCTCCACCGTCACGCTTAAAATGCCAGCAGGCAGTAGCGAAGCAGCCGACACTTACGCACTCAAAATTGCATCTGTTTCGGGAAACAATAGTGCTCAATGGACGCTTTCGGGTAATCCTTTTTCGTCATCACAAACGCTGGGTGGTTTTTTCTTAAAAACTGATTCGGGTGCTTGCGTAACTCCCTGTGATTTGGATAAAGCGAAAGCCGAGAAGCTTTTGCATAATCAGGTTTGGATTTATGATGGGGGAAAGTATGTACTTAAAAATACGCAGGATACGCTAAGTCCCTGGGATGGGTTTTGGGCGGCTTCTTTGGCGAGCTCTCAGGGCCTTAAGTTATCGTTGCAAAAAGTGAGTGTTTCTCAGTCCGATACTTATTATGTGGCGACTAATGGGAATGACGGGAATAGTGGCAGTAAAGAGAGTCCTTTCGGAACAATTAACCACGCGGCTTCAACACTAAATCCTGGTGATACGCTTGTGGTAATGAAGGGTAGCTATCCGGAACGGGTCACGATTAATGTTTCAGGCACTAGTAATAAGCCCATCTTCATCAAGGGGGAAAACGGCGCCATCATTGATGGCGCAGATGTGCCAGGGCCAAGAAATGAAGGGGAGCATTGTAGCACTGAGTGTGGCCCAGAATATGGTTTAGTGCAGCTTCGGGGAAGCAGTCATATTTTTGTTGAAAACCTGGTGATCCGAAACTATGGGAATCATGGCTTGTCGGTTACACCTGGTGGGGAGCAGGCTATTACCGATATCGTAATCAGGAACAACCGGGTAGAGGATATGGACGGGGCCGGTATTATTGTTTACGGAAAGTATCCCGTCCAGCAAGATCCACAGTATCGGGTTTCGAATGTTACGATCGATAACAACGAGGTTATTCGTGTCCAGCGAGGCGCCATAGATCCTGCTAGCGATACGAGAGACAAAAATAGGCGCTATCAGGAGGATATTACGGTAGGAGGTGGGGTAGAGATATTTACTATTACCAATAATCTCGTAGACTCAGAGTATTCTGGAGCAAAATTTCATGGTGGGCCGCTTGGAATTGATGTCAAAGACGGAGTCAAAACTGGCGTGATTGAGAGTAATACGGTTAAAAATGTGCCTTCCAGCGGTATTTACGTTGACGCATATTATGGGGGTGCATCAAATATCGGTGTTTTTTACAATAGGGTATCGAATACAACAGCGTATGGAATAAACGTGGCCGCTGAAATGGGAGGGCCAGTAAACCGGATTGAGGTGAGAGGAAATCGCATTGATGATACTCAGTGGAGTGGAATAGTCCTAGATGCATTTCTTGCGGAAGATGACAAAGTGGCTCGTCCCCCAGGAGATCATGAAAGTGGCAGCTACGGTGTAGAGGGTAGGAAACGGAAGGACAATATCTCCATCCTTAATAACGTCATCAATAAAGTTGGGCAAGCCCCGACAACCGCTGGTTATTCGACAGGTATCAGGGTGAACGAAAACAGAAGTTCTGGCATTATTTCGGGCAATACGTTTAGAGAAAATGTCCCTCTGAATAGCGAGTCAAATAAGCATTACTTTATCTCTGAAGGTAGTGGGATAACTGCCACGAATCAGGATCCTTAGTCATACAAGTTTAATTGTTTGTGGGGGATTATAATTAGTAAACAAACCCGACCGCTTGCGGCCGGGTTTGTTAGCTTTAGGATTATAAAACTTGCACATTAAACTCGAGTCCTTTTAATATTTTCCCAAGTATGTGTTGCTCCTTGTTTATTGTTGTTATGTAGCACGCGAACTCACGCCTTAAAGGATAGTTACGACGTAGTTGATCGAAGGCGTCGCCTCTTTGGTTATCAGGTAGCGTTTGGGTGTTTCGTAGTGTCTGATCGTCCGAAGTGATGTCGTAGGTGTGCTGTAATGCATGTTGAATCGATGTGTTAATTTCATTTGTTTTATCAAGAATGATGACATTGTTTTTCACATCGTTGAGAATGCTATTGGCTTCCCAGGTGGGCATTGTACCTAGAAAATTGCAGCACGCCTGATAAATCATTTCTGTACCTCTAACGCGCCCATCCAGACTGTAACCTGCGATGTGGGGAGTGCCGAGAAAGCAGGCATCGAGTAATTCCGGGAGGATATTGGGTTCGCCCTCCCAAACATCAAGCACCGTTGTGAGGTGCTTATCCTGCAGGTGATTTAGTAACGCTGCATTATCAATAACTGAACCGCGAGAGGTGTTGATTAAAATGCTCTTGTCACTAATACGTTTTAAATTTTGTTGATTCAGCAAGTGATGAGTGGGGTGATTGCCGCTTCGCTCTAATGGTACATGCAGGGTGATGATGTCGGCGCTTAATGCTTCTTCGAGTTGGACGAAGTCCTGATTTGACTCGCGTTCTTGTAAAGGAGGATCGTTAATAATGCAATTAACGCCAAGAGCGGTAAGCCGATGTTTGACGCGTGAGCCAACGTTTCCACAACCAATAATTCCGGCCGTCATGCCGTTGAGTGAGATTCTTTT
>JAUTBV010145420.1:0-11022 GCA_032361325.1 Lepetodrilus fucensis | reverse complement strand
TGTCTCCCAGAACGCATCCAGCTTTTTTCTAAGCACCAATAAGGCAGCTGTTTCTGCTAATGCTTTTTCTTTATGTCTCAACTCTTTTTTTAGTGACTTGATCTTAAGCTGGTCGGCTTTTGTTTTCTTTGTAACTTCTTTTTGATGTTCTTTACTCACTTTAAAACCCGTTAGACACTGGGTTTCCCACTGTTTAACTTGCTCACTATACAGACCTTTTTCTCGACAATACTGACTGAGTTCTGACTCAGAGAAGGAGGCCGTTTCTATAACAACGGACAACTTTGTCTCTGCTGTCCAGTTGTCTGTTTTGCTGGTCTTTCTTGGCAAGGGGATTCCTGTTTGATTGGCTTTAACTCGCCAATTATAAATAGTGGCACAGGGTATGCCTTCTTCTTTTACAACCTCTGCTACTGACTTATTGACAGGCGGTAATAGTTTTTTAAGTACTGCTTCTTTTCATTCTTGGGGATAAGCCATTTTGTGATCCTATCCGCCCCTCTGATTTTTAAATTTTAGGGGTGACAACTATCCTGACATAGGGAGTTTACGCCAATTGATAATATCGACCTTTTTGGATGCTTCTAACCACTCAACACCATCCTCTAGCGCATCTTCAGCTAAAGAATATTCACCATCCTGTAAGTTTTGTGAAAACATGGAATACAAAGACGAAATAGAGCTGGCAACATTTAATGCTACATTTTCCTCATAATCTAGGAGAATTATTTGTCCAACCACCCCACTCTCCGATGGCTCTAAATCAACACATAGCAAACATGTTCCAGAATCACTACCTATTGGTACGCGTAGCTTACTAAAGCTATAGCTTTTCTCAACGCCATCATCAGCATGAGTTAATGGAAAATCACCATCACTTGATAACTCAATCATACTCCTGACTTCATTAATAACCTGCTCTATAGGTAGAAACTGAATCCCATAAACTAAATTTGCCATTTCATTTGAGTTTAAGCCATCATGGATTGCATAAAGCTCATGGAAGTCTTTTGGCAATGCTTTTCCAGTTAATTCTTCCAGCTCATTTAGCTTTTCTTTAACTACAGGTGGATTCAGTGCTTTTCTAATTGTTGGAGCCTTATCATCAAGCCAGCTATAAATTTGATTCCATGACTCTAATAATGCTTGCTCCATTTCTAATTCCTTAATTTAATTACAGGATAATAATAATACCTTGTGTACTATTTAATACCTGAATCCATGACTTCAATGCGGATAATAGAGGATATAATATTGGTTTAGCAAGGGATTTTAAAAGACACTAGCTTCACCCTTAGGTTTTGGAACTTGCTTGCAAGGCACTTATGCTTTAGCTCAAGTGGGTATTTTTTGAACCCGCAATGAATCAATAGTTTATTCACTGTGCCGTAGTGAAGTCACGGATTCAGGTTATAATTAGACTTCAAATAATACTGCCCATTTTTATTATGAAGGTTTAAACCTTATTTATGGAAATTAATAGGTGTCCATATATTAGAAGAATATTAAGAACAGTCAAAAATAAAGGCTCTAAGCGTTGAAGTAGTTAAATAACTAGGCGTAATAAGACCAAAACAACACTGCTCTGGAGCCTGTAACAAAATCTAACTAATTTCCGCCACTAATTACATCAGTCGTAATATCATCAGCTACTTTATTAGCCAGAAGTACGACCACCACCACACCACCAAGAATTAACAAGCCCGTTTTAAGCTTATCAAACTGCACTTTACTCTGTTGAGGTGAATCATTTGTTTGCTGCGAGTTTGTGGTCGACGTATTCACTGGTTGAAGTGAAGTACAAGCAACTTGAGTAAAAAACAACAAAAAAGAAAGAAGCAAAGAAGATAGTTTCATAATCATTCCCCAAAAAATATTAAGATCCATTCTACTATCAGTAGAACAGTAGATACTCATTCTTGAATTGCAGAGAATTTATTTATTACAGTATCGAGTTAATAGAAATAAACTCATTGAGTTCAGAGGTAACTAGCACATCAAACAATCCAAAAGAAAAGCACTACTTTGGCAATTGATTTGCTATCCAATTAATTGATTTTGAATATCCTGGGTATTTACTTTTCATGTCTCTAATAAACTCAGCCTTTGATATCTCCTTTTTATATGCACGATAGGTAAGTGATTCAAAATGCATTGATTGTGCATTGCTATCTATTGGTATTCTCTGATAGTCAGGTTTTCGTTTGATTTTTTCGACAGTACTACTCATCCAGTCTTTGTAGCCTTTATCGTTATATGTTGAACTCGGCATTGATGAGCAGGCAGATAATACAAATAGAAGAGTGGTAATAATAAATATAGTTTTCATAACATGATCCTTAGATCTACTTTATAGTTATCAAGAAAGTATTCATTATCACTATGGATTTTTATATTGTCTATCTAGATCATGTATTGGTATGTAAGGAATTGTATGAGAGACAATTATTCTGTTTTTACTCAGCAAGCTCAATCATGAGTGGTTCTATAACACTCACTAGGCACATTTGGCTTTTGTCCAAAATCACGTGCTGAAGCATCTAGCGCACAATCACCTTCTAGCATTTTTATCAGTGAAATTTGGGTTGTTTTACTTTGTACTTTCTCACAGGCATCAACGCACTGCATACATTGAGTGCAGGTAAACATATGCCGTTTTAAGGTGCGTGGTTTTAACCGCATGGGGCAGGCATGATCACAGGAGCTATCGCAATCTGCACATTCTTTACCACGATTACGATTGAAGCCGACTACCATTGCTTTCTTATTAGCCATCCAGATAAGGCTCTGGAATACGCCAATGGCACAGCCAAATCGACAGAATAAATGTCTGGCAAGGGTGAATTCAATTAACAATAAAACAGTGGCTACACTAATAAATAGAAACTGATTTCTGGTTAGACTGGCGCTTAGCAAATTGCTGTATATTTCTTTGGGAGGGAGCAAATAGGTTAATAGTGCAACTGCCCAGACAAATGAAAAGAAGATGACGGTGATGGCTGTGATTACCCACCAGATTTTATCAGGCTTAATCTGTGTACCATCGCATTGCTGATCAGGTAATTTCTTTTTATCCCAGAGTGAAAGCTTGCCTGAAGCTCGTCGCATGAGTGCATTGATGATTTCTACTACAGAAAAATGCGGACACAGCCAACCGCAGTAGATTCGCCCCCATTTCCATGCAATATAAAAGCCGATACCAACCACTAACCCCAGCGGTAAAAAGAAGCGAGCGAACATATTCCATGTCATTTCTAATGCGCTGATTTCACCTGTCTGGAAGGCTTCCATGCCTAACGTCCAGGGCTGTCTTAATAGCACAAAATGGTTTTGGATTAGGTCAAAACGGAAAAGATCTAGTGGTGGCGCAAGCAGGAATAGAATAAAAAATGCACTGCGCCAAATTAATCGCTTCTGTTGCGTCTTCATTAACCTGAAATCCTTGGCTGGAGAGGTTTAATACTCATTCCACAATGTCTGTTTTGGTTGATTCAATAAAGTCTAGAACATCACTTTTTTCAGTTGCGGGTACTTGAAAATGATCTAATGTCTGTTGTAAATGCCCCATAAAGTTATCCCAGTCTTGTGCTGTAATTCCCATGCCTTTGTGTGAAGTTTTATTATCACGACCTGTGTATAGCATTGGCCCACCAGCATTTGTGCATAAATAATCTATAAGTAATTGCTTCTCACGCGCAATCCCGTCTTCACCTCTGTTTTCCCAGAATCGTCCTAATTGTGAATCTGCCATAAGGCGGGAAATTAGTTCATGTACAACCGCTGAGATTGCATCATAACCACCGAGGCGAGTGTAAAGTGATTGAGTATCCATAGAATTTTCCTGTTAAATATGTGTTGAGCAAAGGTAATCAGAACAGGATAAAGAAGTTTTAAGCCCGTTCTAATTGCGTTATAAGAACAAGCTTATCGGTTTGTGAATGGATGTTGGTGACAGTCAGGTGGTTTGTTTGTGATATTTACGTGATAAAGAGTAAGAGCGCCATGAACATAATTATAAATCGTTCAAAAAGTTTTAGCAGTTAGAACCCGCGCCCTTCGACAAGCTCAGGGAGCTACTCTGTAGCCTGAGCTTGTCAAAGGCGGTGCTTATATGTAGATACTTTTGCAACAATTACTAGGACTTATTGATGAGCATAAAGCCAAACCCACGAACAGTCTGAATTTCAAGTTCAGGGATTTTTTTACGCAGCCGTCGTAGTAGAGAACGCAATGAAGATTCGCTGACAATAACATTCTTCCATATGACGCTTTCGAGCGTAGCGGTTGAGACTATCTGATTCACATTATCAACCAGCAATCCAAGGAGCGTCATTTCTTTAGGGGTGAGTATGACGGTTTGTTCATGCCTTTTTAATATCGGCGGCGGTGCAGTGAAGCTATAACCTGAACCGAGTAATGTAGTCGTTAGTGGCTCAGGGCTGGCTTTAAGTAACTGTTGTTGATAATGCTGTAGCTTATCTTCAAGCTGCTGTTTCTTAATATTATTTCGATAAGCCTGGATGAGATTCCCACAGGTTTCAAGAAAGGGGGCTAATGATGTCGCCAGACTTTGATGATAGCCATTTTCTCTATTGGCAATGCCAACAACACCCAGCAGTTCTTTTCCTGCATAAAAAGGAATTCCCATAAACGAATTCAAAGGTGGATGACCTTGTGGAATACCGCAGCTACGGCTATCACTTGCAGGGTCGTTGGCGATGATTAACTGCCCCGTTTTTAATACCGCGCCATACAATGAATCTGGGCGAGAAAAAACCATCCCTTTCTTTTTGGCATCTTCATAAAGGCGTTGTGTTTCTTCGCTCCATGCAATATTGGTAGTGGCATAGCTTTTGATAAAGGGCGTTTGATCTTCAGTATAAAAAACCTCACCAATAAAACCGTACTCGCTGTTTGTTAATTCAAGCAAGGTATCAAGCAGCCCATTGAATAAAACAGTGGGATCAGTCTCGGCTATGTAGCGAGACAAAGCAGTGGTGATGGTTTTAAGCAACAGGTGTTCAGAGATGTCTTCAGAAGAGGTTTTCATTTAACCTAGAATCCTCAGTTGAGCAGCTTATAGAGTGATTTTCTAAGATTGAGTAGCGTAGTAAAAAAAGGAATTAATGGATGATCCTTAATGAGTTTTTTTACATAGCTAATCAGTTTTAGAGGATTGCTCTATAGGCTGTAGCGCCTTCATTCTATAAGTGAAGATGGATATTTTGATGTATTTCAAGTATCTCAGTTGCTTAATCATGACTGGAAGCGGTCAACTGAGGATTCTAGGATCATAGAGTATTTGGTCAGGGCTAATAGGGTAAAGCCCTGCTCTTTGCTATAATTTACGCAAAATAATAACTATCGAGAGACTACTCATGCAAGAAGAAGTTGTTGAAATGCCTTCCATCAGTGAAAGCATTGTTAAGTTCAAACAAACAAAAAATCCATATTATCTGGCTAAAGCAGCTTATATGGTGTTACGCAGAGGGCGAACCCATGAGCTTCTTTATGGCATCTATTGTAAAATAGTCCATTCGGCTTCACTAGTTAAACCTGCATCAGCAGAAATCATTGACCCTATACTAAAGGACTTTGAAGACAATATTCTGGAGTATAAAAGAGAATTTATCTCAGTTGAAAAGCTGGAAGAGCTTTATGGTGACAGATTTGCCATCAATAAAATACCTGATATCTTTGCGGGAACTCGCTCAGAAAGTATTATCGAGAATGATGATAATTTAATTATTGGCGAGTATGGTATGGATGATAACTCAGCCCGAATTGCTCTTGTCACCAAAGAAGACTGTATTATTAATGATCACTACATGCATCTATCAGGTGTTCGCCATATCCATGCATTACACAATAAAGATGGCAAAAATAGTGAGTCCGTTATTGTAGCCACAGGTGACCGTTTAAAAGTGCTCGACCTATGGAAGAATGCTAATGGAGCAATTAGTTATAACAAGCGAATAAAACGCTTTTTAGCAGGCTATACTGCAATAGCAAAAGTGAATAATGAGTTCTATTACGGTACTGACTTTACTGCGCGACCTAATTATATTGAGATGGATGATGGCACTAAATTTTTCTTCCCTGACAATGCTTATACAAAATTTGTAATGAGCTTTAAAGTTATAAATAACCGTTATTTAATGGCATTAAGTAGTGATCTGGATGACTTTGGTAGTCATAAGGCTCTTTCGATTTTTGATACCCAGGACAGGCAATTTATTTACTGCGAAATCGTCAAACTACCCAAATGAACCTACCCACAATAAAGCAATTAAGATATTTTGTAGCGCTGGAAAAGCACCAGCACTTCGGTAAAGCCGCTCAATCCCGCTTTGTATCTCAATCTGCTTTTAGTGTGGCTATTAAAGAACTGGAAATTTTATTAGGTTCTCAACTCGTTGACCGAACGAATAAGAACGTCACTATCACTCGTGTGGGTAAGGAAATTGCTGCACATGCTAACCGTTGTTTACGGGATGTAGAATACCTAACGGCTATAGCCAATAAAAAAGATGGCCCATTAACAGGCAAATTAACATTAGGTGCTATACCTACCATAGCCCCCTTTGTACTGCCAAAACTAGTCCCTAAACTACGTCAGAACCATCCTGACTTACAGTTATACCTGACTGAAGATACTACTCTTAATCTCTACAAGCAGTTAATGGATGGAGACCTTGATCTACTCATCATTGCCCTGCCCTATAAGTTAGCAGGAGTAGAAATCATGACGCTGATTAAAGATCCATTCGTGCTGGCCTGTAAGAAAAATACTCGCCTCATTGATCCTAAAAGCTATGATCATGAAAGCCTACCTCCAGAAAGTATCATTCTGCTAGAGGATGGACATTGTTTAAGAGACCATGCATTGTCAGCCTGTCATATTCGCAATCAGGATACCGTTAACCAGTTTGCAGCAAGCAGTCTACTCACTCTAATTGAAATGGTGGACTCTGATTTAGGCTTCACCTATTTAACAGAAATGGCCGTTAACTCTGCCATGCTAAAGCACACTTCCATTCAAACATGGCCACTTTCAGCGCAGAGTTACCGTAAAATTGGTTTAGTCTGGCGGAAGAATAGCGCACAGACAGAGGAGTTTGCTTTACTAGGAGAGTATATTAAAGCGCTTGCTTGATAGATTGCTGGGGCAACACTTTGTTATTCTTGCTAAACTCGTTTTATATGTTTACTTCCAAGTTTCAGCTTCATCTGTATCCAGAGAATTCACAAGATTCCATCACCACAAAGCAATTGATCTCTTCTTTAGAAGGGTTTCAGTTTATTGCTACAGCAGAGATTTCATCATCAAAAAACTATCGTTTTCTGACAGGAGAAAAATTTTTATCTTACCTCGGCTTTTTAGGTTGCTCTCCTGATATTGAATTTCAGCCTAATGGAGAACAGCCCTATATTTATATTGAGATCCCCTCTACTTCAGAAAAAGCTACATTTTGCTCAGGGGTTAATGTAAAAATTCCTCGCTGTTCACAGTGTAAAAAGGAACTTTCAGCACTACCTTCTGTACTAAAGAAAGGTACTGATAACACACTAGTGCAATGTACTAACTGTCTATCAGAACTAAAATTAGATAAGCTCAACTGGAGAAAGACGGCATATTTCTCTTGCTCAGCAATTATTGTCAATAACATTTATGAAGCAGAGGCTGTACCTAATGATATCCTGCTGATACAACTAGAAAAAGCAACTGGCTTTGCATGGAAGTATGCGTATATAAGGCTTGAGGGGCAGTGAAAGTATTCATGGAACTTCGCCTTTAGAGCACCGCTATTATTGTCTTTTCGCTCGATTTTGGCGTTGGAATATTTTTTACGATCCTCGTGTACCCTTGTACACTGCGGTTCTCAAAAATCATCTGCATTGGACTCAAACGAAAATCCTAATTAATAAAAGTGTCCTTTAATAAACAGGACAAACTATCGTTGAACAATCTTACTTATTTAATTACTAAAACCCATAATATGACAACCTCACAACTCCTTCGTAAAACAAACTTATCTAACTGCATTTTGGGAGTTCTTTTAGTATTTATTTCTAGCGCTTCTTACGCATTCAATACACAGTGGTTGTTAGATGAACAATCAGGTAAAACTGCTACTGATACCGATAGTAAATTTAGCCTCATGTTACAAAACATGTCGAAAGATAACTGGGTTGCAGGCAAATCTGGAGCGGCTTTATATTTTAACGGAGTTAATCAGGACGCATCTATGCAAACAGGTGCAGAGGCTTTACAAACACCCTCTGTCTCGCTATCCGCATGGGTAAAAGCAGATAAAACTGAAAGAAAATGGGAATGGATTGCTGCTCAGGGTGACAACTACGGCCTATACCTCATACCAGACAAAAAGCAGATCGTTTTCTATATCAAATATGCTAATAACAAATGGGTTTCTGCAACTTCAAAACCCAACAGTTACAGCAATAATAAATGGATGCACCTGACAGGCTCGTTTGATGCAGCAGAAAAAATATTGAGGCTTTACCTAAATAGTACAGAGATAGCCAGGAAGAAGATCAACGAGCCTATCTCTTATACTTCAGGAAAAGGATTTACAATTGGTAGCAAACAAGGTGATCGGTTCTTTATTGGCACAATTGATGATGTTCAAGTCACAGACAAGCCTACATTCGACATAAACAAAGCAAAAATAGCCATTAATAACAAACCTGTGCGAGATACCTTCGCACCGGTTATTACCCTAAATGGGAAACAATCAACCTATGTTCTTTTAGATACAGAATATATAGATGAAGGTGCAAAAGTTAGTGATAATGTTGATAAAAACGTTAGCTTAAAAAAAGACTTCAAACTAGAAGTTAACGCCCAAAATATTGATACGCATAAAGAAGGGAAATACACCCTGCGCTATACGGCAACCGATGCTGCTGGAAATACATCAACTAAAGAACGTATTATCCATATCGTCAGTGATAGACCTCCTCAACTAGACCCTATTGAAAACCAGACACTTTTTATAGGCCAAAGTCGCAACATCAAAATAACAGCAGCCGATGCCGATGATGATCCACTCCTTATTAGTAGTAGCCCCTTACCCAGCTTTATTACGCTACAAGACAATAAAGACGGTACAGCTATATTGGCTATTAATCCCCAAAAACCCACGGATGCAGAAACCGTCAATATTACGATAACGGCAAGTAGCAACACACTTAAAGCGAGCCAGACAATCACCATAAAAGTATTAGAGGTTGATACCGTATGGGATGGCTCAAAAACGATCCCTGATGTTAAATTATATCCAAAGCCTGACTATTTAAAGACATTTATAGATCCCATTTTTGGTTATCCTTTCAGAAGAGTGTCAGATGCTAAAAGGTTTTCAGAAGGACCTCTAGGCAGTGATAGCTCAAGTGCCAGACTTAGGCATCACTACGCCTCTTCTGCTGTGTGGAATGCAGACTCCAGTAAATATCTCCTAAACTTTGGTCAAATTAGAGATAGCAAAACGGACAAGTTCATAATGCTAGTTAATGACTATACCAAACTGGAAGAGTTTATTTGGTCAAGAAATGACCCTAATGTGTTATACGGAACAAATAACAACAGCCTCATTAAATTTAATATAAAAACAAAGAAACCCACAACCCTTCGCACTTTCGACGGCTTCGGCAAGCTGAAAATGGATAACCTGAAAATACTATCAGACAACGATCAATTTATTGTTGTTACAGAATCTAAAGGAGGTGAAAAGAAAATAGCCGTTTATGATCTACAAAACGACCGTATTACTGCTCAAATTAATAATATATATGCACACCCCAAAATCACACCTGGCGAACATCGAATCGTAGCAGGGATTTCGCCATCAGGTAATTACGTTATAGTGATTGATAATGTAGGGAGCACACATGTCTTTGATAAAAACCTCAAATATTTACGTAAGTTAGATGACGGTACATCGCATATAGATACTGGGTATGATATGGATGGTAATGAGGTTTTAGTGGGAGCCTGTCCCGTTACCATGATTCAACTTAATAACGGAAAAAGAACTGATCTGTTAGGTGATACTTATGGCTGTGGGCATGTATCAATGCGTAATTATAAGCAGCCTGGCTGGGCTTATGTTTCTGTCGTTAGAGACTCAAACCCAAGACACAGACCTTATGGAAGCCCCGTTACAACTGAAGTTGTAGCCATTAAGCTTGATAAATCAGGAACTAATGTACGCCGCATCGTTCATCCAAGATCAACCTTTCCACAACCTTCTATACATGAAATGCATTGGCCAATGGCTGTGCCTAACCCTGATGGCACCAAACTCATTTTTAACAGTAGTTGGGATGATCCTCATGGTGAAATAAATGCCTACATTGTTGACCTAGTACCAAAGTAGGCTGCTAACAACTCTGGATCATAACCCCCATTGGTTCTAGTCTGATAACGACTTATTTTTTACCATACTGAGCCAACAGTTTATCAATAACAGGAAGCATTTTAGACTCTACTGAACCCCATTTAGTTAGAGACATCCCACCTTTTCTATTTAAATGATAGATTGCTGAAGCTAGCTCTTTATTGTGTTTATCACTAAGCTTTAACTCAGCATGAGACAAATAGGCAGCCATATCCCAGGAGCGTAGCGCCGTATACGTCAAGATAGCCTGACTATTGGCAGGAGCTACCCCATTTTTATAAACCTGAGTAGTTATCCCATGCGCTGCGAAACCTTTTTTTATCACGGGAAGAAAGTCTTTTACAGCAACCTCAGCATTAAACTTAATGGCAACGTTAGAAATCGCAGCAGATGATTCCAGTGGTTTTACTTTAGTAGAAGTACAGGCTACAAAGAATAAAGACATGAGCAGCAATACACTTAATTTTGCAGCCTTACCATTTAACAATTTTATTATCATAGATTATCCTAGCTTTGATTGTAAATTAAATTAAGGAAACACTGATCAAGTCGTAATAGTCATTCTATTGCAGCGATCTTCGGGGAAAATATCGGCAGTTTT
>JAUTBV010145409.1:0-11022 GCA_032361325.1 Lepetodrilus fucensis | reverse complement strand
AGAGAGAGAGAGAGAGAGAGAGAGAGAAAGCGAGAGAGAACTAGTAGTAATTACAGAGGGGGAAAAAGAGAGAGAAAGAAAGAGAGAGAGAAAGGAGAGAGAGAGAAAGGAGAGAGAGAGAAAGGAGAGAGAGAGAGAGAGAGAGGGAGGGAGAGATATATATATATATATATATATAGAGAGAGAGAGAGAGAATCTTCCAGAATGTATTCCCAGATAATATGCCTTTTATTACTGAATATTTAGTATGCCGTGTAAAAAGACAATGGCAGAACATGCATTCGATGTTGAGTACAATTAAGAACATGCCTAATACAGCATTGAAATATACATAAATATCGAGTTCAACATTGCTTCTTTTTATCTAAATATTAAAGTTTATTTAAACGAATATTGCCCGTACTGTAATGCTGTATATTTAGCATCAGAATAAAACTACCTGTTGACTGTAGACCTCACAAGCACCGCAATGTATTATCATGGAAAGCTTTGTCTTGATGCGGAAATGCATTTCCTGTATTACGCGCATATTACCGTACACTTGTGAAGCTCATACACAACTATAAAAATATCGATACTCGTGCAACAGCGGAGCTACCACTTAATGTCGAATATATATTAGTAGTCCGTTTACCAGTAGCTGTTTACTTAATGTTACCACTTAATGTCGTATATGTAATAGGGAATCTGTTTACTATAGATGTTGTTGTCGCGAACATGTACAAGTGACGTTTCTACGCCGCAACTTCTCAGTCGTGTCGGCACGAAGTCATGGTACATTATGTCAAGACATCTGTTGCAAGTTAATACTGAGTTCGATATACGAGTCTGTTAAGCTATTATGGTAATAATTAGTTATTGATATAGTAGGCATAACGTAAGCGGTCTGTTGCTCTAGCTTTCCCTATGCAAGGGGAATAACCGATAACCATTTCTAACTACTTGGCTTTTTATAAACATCTGTTCCTCATGCTGAATTGTGGCGTCTTGACGACTTGCACCATAAATGTTAACAGGTAAACTGTGTTGGTGAAAATGTCAATCGATTGCACACAGCTGAATCCTGTCGTTCTTGGAAATCTTTTGAATCAACAACTATTTTGAATCGTTTATATTATCACTGTGTCCATACTATTTCGTCCATATTCACTCACTCACTCCATACTATTATTTAACACTCTCTGCCAAAATAAGATTACTGGAAGAAATACCGTAAACCGTACCTACATTAACAATGGTATTCACATAAACAATGATAAATCCATATAAATAGATCACACAAATTAATAAAATTTCAATTACCATTCAATGATTTATTTACAATATAAAACAAAGTATGATATACATTACGCCACACCTCTTGGTATCATTACATTATGTATTTTTGAAATAGAACACAATTATTGGTCCGTTTAATATATTTGATAGCATTTAATAATTACTTGATTACAATATTATATTTATACACATATTGACAACTTAAACCAAAATTAATTTCAAATACATGTTGGACAAATATTCAGTACTTGTAATACAGTATTTGAGATCAGTCCCCAGTTGATTAACAACTTGTATCACTACAATAGCTGTAAGTCCAGTTGTGTGGGGCGGCTACAAGTGTAAGTCATCATTACCCCGAGAGTCTGGTTGTAAACTACAACCAAGGCAAACAGATTACAACCAAGGCAAACAGATTACA
This sequence comes from Lepetodrilus fucensis, assembly GCA_032361325.1. Classification (NCBI taxonomy): domain Eukaryota; kingdom Metazoa; phylum Mollusca; class Gastropoda; order Lepetellida; family Lepetodrilidae; genus Lepetodrilus; species Lepetodrilus fucensis. The sequence continues at coordinate 9,323 of JAUTBV010145409.1, read as the reverse complement.
ATCAGATAAATGGGAAGAAGCCACACAGGTGTGTTACTTCTGAGATATATTTCCCAATCACAGCAATACTATCCACCAAATCACAGCAATACTATCCACCAAATCCATTGTGCTTTATTTACAGTACCACACTATTCAACAAGACACATTCTTCACAATATCAAAAGTTATTTTCTACTATTAATATTATCTTTATCATAAATGTTTATGTTATCTAGTTACAATGATAATTTGACGAATATAATTCAATCACAAAAAACTGAAATTTCAAGAAGTGTATTTCTATTCCGTAAAAAAATAGTATCTGAAATTGTTTTCTGAATATTTTCCCATCCATAAGATGTGAACAGTATTAGTTTCTATATTTTCATAGAATTGATTTTTTATTTACCATTTCAAAAGTGTCCACATTACTTTGAGCACAATGAATATTTTTTCTGGCATGCAGACAATCATACATACTGTCATAAGTAGAAACTCATGTTCAAAATGCACAGAACTGTAGTCTTATACAAGTTTATGATTTGTGATGACTCCAATAATGTTCAAAGGATTACATTCCATCTGATCGGCCATAAAACGCAGAAGAAAAACAAATCAGATTGGCCAACAACAAAATTATAGTACTCAAATTTTTAATACAATTATTTCAGATTTTTTTTAAATCAACACATTTGGAATGCATTGGTAATGATAAATACAATATAAAACAAAGTATGATATACATTACGCCACAATAGTTTTTGGTGATGCATCATTAAATTATTAATTAACAAAACTATACTTAATTTACCGGTATGTGAGACAATAAAATATGATTGCCACTTTGTATAATTCCCAGTTAATTCCCTGTTCACCCAGCCGAGAATGGGTACCCGGAAGGTTGAGATGGACATGTGAATGATAATCTTTCGAATGTGGATTTGGCGTACAATAACTGTTCATATTATCATTATTATTAATAACTGTTCATATTATCATTATTAATAATAACTGTTCATATTATCATTATTATTAATAACTGTTCATATTATCATTGCATACAAATATTGATAGAATTAGTCAACAATTATCACAGATAATATATGGCAATAGAACAAGATTTAACAACCACATTTATCTATTAATATCCAATTTCAGTGGTGATAGACAGTTGTACAAATATAGAAATATATCAATAAACAAATGTGTGACCGGTAGAATTAATTTAATGGCTCTCCCCCCCCCTCCCCCCATATAAATTTCATTGTGGCACAATTTGGTATTTTCACATTACTTGTACTTGGATGGGAAGCAATTTGAATTCATCAAATTATATTCATGGCAATATTTAATCTGAGAAGATAATTAACAAATAATGACATGAATTATTATGAAACAATACCCTCAGAACTCTTGACATTAATTGTCTCATCAGTGATACCCAAGTAATGAATCGTCTTCTGTACCAGTTCTCCTATGGCTTAGAGAGAGATGGATATATGCTATTCCTTATCAAAGACGTTGGAGGCAACATTATTTATTGATTGATTTTTTGTTAAAGATGTTTTTTAATGTTACATTTTTGTAAAACTGTCTCTACAAAACTGATTCTAAAGAATAACCTGCCTCTACAAAAATAATTCATTTTAAAGAAACAGAAAATAAAGATGCCTCCAATATAGCTCCCTCCACAGTCTTTAACAGAGACTACATCCATGCATGACATGAACACGGATATAGTTTTAGAGCTTGCCTTTACTTCCACTGAGTCTGGTCAGTTTTTTCTCTCTCCATCCCGTCCTGTTTCCATGAGAAATGTCCTGCCTGTTACTGTATAGTAGATGTCCTGCCTGTTACTGTATAGAAGATGTCCTGCCTGTTACTGTATAGAAGATGTCCTGCCGGTTACTGTATAGAAGATGTCCTGCCGGTTACTGTATAGAGCAGGATGCTGCAAGGACAACAGTAGGTGTTTCCATGTTACAAAAGCAACAATAATAGAGATCTGCATTAACCCTCTCCCTGCTATGCATCTATTGTAGCCTGTAGCAGAAAACTGGAAGCAATAACTGAATATATCATAAAAGCTCCAGGATCTGAACAAATGAATGAGAAGTGTGAATGAGTGAGTGAGTGAGTTATTATTTTTTTTAGAATTTCTTTATTTTTCAGATTTTAACAGGTAGTTGTTGTTTTATGTCATAGCGGGAATATTGAGTAGTTTGAAAGTTAATCAAATACAGGTAAACATTTATGTGACCATTATGTAGACCAACTAGTAGTGATTGTATGCATTTAATAGTGATTGGACAAATGGTGATTATAGGATGGTATGATCACATTATAAAACAAATTGTGAACACATGGAAAGAAATTCACATCATAGTGTGATTGTTTTCATAAATGTGTTTCCAATTTCAACAAAAATTCCAGGCATGATAAAGTGTTACCCTGTCTATTTAAGCATCTACTGAGTTAGAATATGTATTTTACATCACAGTGGGGTTAATGTGAAAATAAGTAAACAAACATCTGTTTGCAGAGTGAGACTTTGGATACAGATGTCTAACAGCAGCCAGTATATTATCTCACAACATCTATTGGTTGATAATTAACAATGTCATATCTAATGTGGCTGGTATATATCTCATGAAAAATTACTTAATAAAATGTTACTTCACAACCAGCAACATGAATAAATTCCCAAAAAAATTATAACATTAAAAAAATAAAAAATAATAATATATATCATCATAATGTTAAAACATTAAAATAAATGTATTCGATATAATTCAGAGATTCCTTTAATAAAACAATACATCACTTTAATGTACATCAATCAGATTACAATATCTGCACGACTGATACATCATTTCTAATGGCAACACATACCGTACACATACAGATTGTAAACCTACATGTTCTTGTGAAGGAGCCCCACAGACCACATTAAATTACCAGGAATTACCTATACTCATCACCTAGTTGGCGACAGCATGTTCGCAATTTGAGTATCTGCTCGAAGTTTAAACCGTGGGATCGGTAATAAACGATAACACTTCGCTGAACAAGAGTTGGGAGTGCTTCCATAGCAGTTAGCCGAATCAATGATCAAAGATATCTGCACAACGCGTAAGAGTGATTAGAGCCTTTCACAAGCCATTGCCTGCCTATTTGCAGTGCATTCTCTTCACGTATCTACGTCTCTACTAGTGGCTTCTCATTACGCATAGACACAAGCTATTGCCCTCTGGCCTGGCTTCCCAAATGAAAGGGACCCTGATGGGGTCTAATTTAGGAAATATCTCAACTGATTTAATTACAGAACCATTCCAGCTCAGGCTGGTGTATTGGCTTCCTGCAGGTATACTAAGTTGCATATAGGCAATTTATGATATCTGTCCTGAGATAGCAGATAGAGCCATGAGCCGCTAATATAAGGCTTGTCTGCGGATTGGAGTCAGGTGCAGAAACTTGCTTATCATAGAAACAGCCAATGATTGGTGGTCTCAGAATCTCCAACAGGAAATAGCATATTTTTTTCCGAAAGTAATATAATGGCATATTTTATGATTATTTTATTTTATTTTCTAAAATATATCTTGTATTTTGGAACTGTATATATTATTTATTTTAAAAAAATATTAAAATTATGATCAAATATTACAAAAGTACAAGCAATAATGAAATATGATATATTCCTCACAGGAAAAATAAATATAATATCTTGAGATTGTCAGTAGGAATTCATTACAAATGAAATCCTTGAAACTACATTTTCCTTCTGGTCTCTCATCTGTTTTATCAGTTTTAACCATTCTACTTTAAATACCAGAACCTTTAAATCTGCAGTACTGGTACATGTCATGTATTAAGAGTTAACTCTTCCTACTTATCTATGATTTACTGCCAGTACAAGTGTTAACAGTGGTGATATCAATGAATTAACTGCCAGCTGGTATCTGACTGCAGAGGCTATAACCAGGAGACCTGTCAAGTGTTTATAATCACAGCATCACTTTATAGTCTCCTACGTGACTCCTGCCTCATCTACGCTGGCATTATGTCCTCCTAGCTGCTGTTACCAGCTGGTTACAGTGTAACATTGCCAGCTGCTTACAGTGTAACATCTAGTAGTGAGCTATATCAATAAACTTAGTACTGTAATCATGGTAATATAAGTATTTAATATGATGGGTAATTATGATTCCCGAATATATCGCATTTCTACCATAATCTACAAGTCTTGTTTCAGGGTATCGTTTCTTAACGCTCTCATATCTACTATTAGACCATTGCGCTCTTGTAACTGCATGATCTCTATGTATTAGAGATCGTTATGATAGTCCTTATGGTCTCCTAGTAGATATGAGAGCTTGAAGAAACAATATCCTGATCTAAATTTCCACCATCTTGTGTGTACTTTATTCAATACCCAATGACTGCCTAGATGGATTCTTATAAATCTCAAATGGACATAAATATTAAAGTTAGTAAAATCCTTTCATGAAATATTCAGAAACAATTATTCCATAGGAAATAACTAAAAATAAATTTTCAATTGGCAATTGAACATAATATAAAGACTGGTAAGTCAAGGTTCATGTATCTATAATTTTGAAAGAGGGGGTGAATGGGAGTCATGCACTGAGCACTCGGGTATTTTTTAAAATTAAATGTGATGAGAAGCAATTTCCTTTATAGCTTTGAATAGCAAAAAGAAACAAGAAAGCTATAAAACTGTTTCTCTCTCTCTTTCTCTTTTTCAGACACATTTCTATAATCAGCTGCTAATTAATTTGTGTATGTCATTTTGGATTTGGTAGAGGTTTCCCACATACAGACATTGCATACAGAGAATTCCCACATACACATTGCATGCAAATGTATCCTAAATAAGTTTATTCCTAATGAGCTTTAATTGCTGCACAGATACATGTATAAAGCAGGCAATCCAATAAGTACTTGTCTGTAGTGTTAAACATGCCATATGTATTCATTGCTCGGCCCCACCCATCATTAAGTATGATCTACGACCAGAGCGAGGCTACAAGCACATGTGAGCTCTCCTATATCAAATCTCACTAATAACGTAGGACATTTTTAATGTGCTATCCTCACAACTAATTAAAACCTTACTCCAACAGTCCACAGTCCCGACAGAAATTGCCTTTTTGTTGGGAATAAAACATGAATACACCGAGATAAATGAAAGTCATCAGTACTAATGGATAAGACTATCAGCAGAGCATGTAATGTAGTAATTTGTTCGGCATAAATCACGTTTTTCAATGTATTAAATAGCATCATACGACTGGTTGCACTCCATAGGTGACAGATTTGTAACCAGCTGAAGATTACATATCCTAAAGTATCCCAACTCAATTTTCTGACACCTCATTAAATATCCTCAGCTTATATCTAAAGAGACTTTTTGTCATTCATAATTTTAAAATTAGATTTTATGCATTTCATGTAGTTTCCAATAGTCCATCTTCACAGGGCGATCTTAAAAATGAACTTTTCAGGGTGAATATACCGTAATATCCATGAAATTATCAGGGTGATCATAAATATACAAACATGTACGTATGACAGGTGTAGCTATGCACAAATAAACATGTTTCAAATCACAATAATATAAGAATTACGGTAACAGCATCAGTTCAGTGCTAAGTACAGTTATTCCATTTGAACAGCTGTCGAGACATTATATAGATTACTAGTAGTTGACAATGAACAATTTCTACTTTTGTGTGCTTAGGTTTATGCAATATTACCTATTACACCTTGAACTAATCCAACTAAAAATACAGGAAATAATTGGCTGAAAGTTGAAATGTATTATATTTATTTGTGAAAAGAGCTATATGTGATCCAATTGTTAATATTTTTAAAAGGTACAATTATTTATTTATAACATGGAGGTACAAATTTACTTAAATGTTTTAATGCATTATATATTTGTGAAAATACTTATCAGGGGCCCGTTGCTCAGAACACTAAGTCTTGTAGCTCTACAATAGTTGTAACTGGGCTCCCACCACAATAAAAAGCGTTGACCTTACAATAGTTGTAGCCTACAATAGTTGTGAGCAATGGACACCTGGCCTCCATTCCACAGAACAATTGTAGCGTTATCAACTGCATGTTAACATACATGAGTTACGACTCTCTCTCGTAGCGCTATGATTATTTTGGAACAGGACCCTGTATTCAAAATGTTAATAACAATTTAGGTAAAATTCATTAAAACATTTTGGCAAATCCCTGCAGGCAAAACTTCCTAAATTATGGACATTATATAATTAACATATTAACCCTATCCCTGCAGGAATAGGCACAGGTACCACACTTCAGAAGCATCTCTGGTTGACTTCAGCATCAGCGAGAGTTAATACATCAGTACAAGGAGTAAAATATGGGTCTGTTTTTCTGATTACCAATCTCTGGAGGTTATATGAGCACTTGGAAACACACAACAAATGGAGTGCGAGATCTGGCTCCTCAACACAGAGAGAATAAGGTGCTGACAGACTCCTAACACAGATACAACACAACACACTGCATGGAGACCTGATAGGAAGAGCAGCCTGAGGGAGCTCCTCACAGGAGCGATGAGAGCAGCCTACACCAAATGCAGGTGATGAGGCTCTACACAGGAATGCCAATGTTCGCATTCTAAAATGTCACCTGTGATACTTCTAGTTCTGAATACCTGTGATATTAATATCTGTGTATCTTTTTCCTCAATATTGTATTTCTGAATGTTATTTTTTTTTACATGTCATATTTGCATCAGTATTCTGACATCCTATCTGACAATACAGGTCAGTGATATTAATATTTCTGAATATCTTTATTTATTTGCATCCATGAATATTTACAATATCTTGATCCATGAACTTTTATGATATTATAACAAGTGGACTAATGTATCAACGTTCTTGTGGAATCAAATCTGTATTATACTGAGTTGCAGCAACTGTACTAGGTCCTCAATAAATAAATAAATAAAATATATAAAAAATAACAAAAATAGCTGACTTGAAAGAAAGTAAAAACAAGAAAAACAAAAAATAAAAAATACAAAATATTCAATTAAAGAAAACACATAAACAACATAAATTACCCATACTCACAAACATAAAATGATACCACAAAATAAGCATTTACACCAACTAATTAATTAATTAGTATGGTAATCAACATAAAACAAAAACAAAATAAACATTTACACATATTAAAACCAACTAACTGAACAAATAAATAAACAAACAAACAAATAAAGGGCTACACATGTTGACACCCACCTAGATACTGAGCTCGTTCCTCCTCCAGAGTAGCTTCTGCCTCCATGGCCTGGGAGTTGTCGGGGTGAATGGACTTCACAGACAGGTACGATTTGATGTCCTCAGCCTTCGACATCCACTTCTCTACCTGCAGGAGAAACACATCACACACAGTGTTCAAAATTACCACTGGAAACCTTCTTGTCCGAATAATGATACAAATAATTTCTACTGGCCCTTAGGATACCTTTAGCATTGGGAAAAATGGGCGGGCCCGTAGTTATTTTGAACACTCATCACACATACTCTCATTAGGGGCCAGTTTAAAAAGTAGAGCAAGATCATCGGTGCTTTGTAAACAGCATTTGAAGATTGATAGGAATATGAAGAGAAATAAGGGAAATGCTAAACTTGACATGAAATTCTGTATATATGATGACAGTGGGTAAAACCAATTATGATAATTATGATTTCAGATAGATAAATGATACATAAGATGTCAAGATCAAGCCTCATTTAACTTTCTCCATGCTAGAGACAACCGAAGATGCCCTAAAAAGCAGTGCCTGTTCTTAATCCAGCATGGAGAGGGTAAAACAACAGCCAGTCTGCACAAAACCAAGAACTAAACTCACCTCTAGTTTCAGTAGATCTTTCCTTCTACCTTTGGGTTCCTCTGTAAACAAAAGTCTCATATATTAACGATGTCTTTGAAATTGTTTGCTCATGGTACACTGATAGTAGACATCTGTAAGCTTCTCATTGATAGATTAATTGAATCAATATTTATGGGGCATTGAAGGTTGCCTGCAGGAGGAAATTTTTTTAATTGTCCTATTTCATATCTTCAAATAATACAATGAATAGTTTAACTCTCTCTATGCTGCCGGCAACCGGAGATGCCCTAAAGAGCAGTTACTGTACCTAATATAGCCGGGAGAGGGTTAAATGAACAAGTTAGAAAGCAGTAAGTGAGAGAGACAGAAAGAGAGAGAGGGGGTAGGGAGGGAGAGAGAGAGAGAGTGCAAGAAAGGGGAGAGAGGGAGGGAGATAGAGAGATAGAGAGAGAGAGAAAGAGAGAGAGAGAGAGAGAGAGAGAGCGAGAGAGAGAGTGTGCAAGAGAGGAGAGAGGGAGGGACAGAGATAGAGATAGAGATAGAGAGAGAGAGAGAGTGCAAGAGAGGATAGAGGGAGGGACAGAGAGAGAGAGAGAGTGCAAGAGAGGAGAGAGGGAGGGACAGAGAGAGAGAGAGAGTGCAAGAGAGAGAGAGTGTGAGCAAGGGAAGGAGGAATATACCTGGTAGTTGTTTAACTAGAGGAGCTAGGGCCAGCTCATAGTGGTGTAATGCTTTGTCAAACTCCTCCTTGTCACACTGAAGTCAAATTATTATTATTATTATTATTTTAGTTTGCGTTTAAAGCTGCTTTCAAGATTATTTCACTCATATAATGGCATGTCAGAAAATTGCAGGAACAAGCCTAGAACATTTGAAAGCACCTATCAGAGACATTAGAAAAGTATGTTCTACAGACACTGATGTTGTTTGCTAAAATTGATGTACAGCCCACCATTAAAATAACATATATGATCTGGTAAGAGCCTTTTAAAAAAAAAAGAATTTCAATAACGAGAGCAATGATATTCAATCATTTTACTGCCACTTCAAATTCACAATAGGTATGCTGTACTGAACATGTAAACCATTACTGGTTGATCATTGTGGAGTATTTATTTCTGACTGAGCTACAACATACCTCAGACTCGGCTGCTTTGATTAATCTGAGAGCAGCAACAAGCTCTGGCTGACCGGCACATAAATCACCTGAAAAGACATCGCAGAAAAAATGCTGAATAATTCTGAAGTGAAATAACTTACAAGGCCACAACATTTAGGAGACTAGTTTTGTTGGTTTTTATTGCACCATTAATTTCACTAGTTTACACATATATCAGATAAGGTTTACAATATATAGAGGATCTAACATGGGTGGTCATTCAATACTGAATTTATTAAACGAGTTGGTGAAACTGATATTGTGCGAGGCTTT
>JAUTBV010145398.1:0-11023 GCA_032361325.1 Lepetodrilus fucensis | reverse complement strand
TTTTTAATCGGCTGGGGACTATACTTGTCAAATACAGTGGAAAATACCATTTACAACCAATCCAGGGCCAGAAATCCAATCTATGCTGTACTGACCTCCGTCTGGCGGGAAATTCAAATAATTTAGTGGTTTATAACCGTTAGTTCATGTGGGTATGTATGCAGCCAATAGTATATGGTAGACATTTTTGTTTTAATTAAGTACATTATTTTCTCTGGATTTGAAGCCAATCTGTTCTACGCTGGACAGGAATTAATTTCTTGCGTTAATACGACCAGTTGAAGTTTATACTCTGAACATCTAATGTTGGTAGATAGTGTCAACTTCTTGTCAATTCCTTAGGTAGAATTAAATGCCAAAGTATTTCCAGATGAAATGCCTCAGATTATCACATTGCGTGAAATACGCCTGGAGCGTCATATTCGTGGATGCCCAATTAGCTTCGTATTATTACTAGGACTATACTCAGGATCTGCTAAAGGCTTCTTAGTAAATATAACAGTACATATTTTACTGGGCATAGTTCTTGATAGCAAGACTGTCATCGGTATCACTGCTGAAAAGTCCTAGTTCCTAACTAAAGAAAAATAAGTAATAATTATTGTTGGTGTCGGCAGTAAACTATTAATCGATTAATAGGTGACATGTTAAATTGCAGTCCTTGAGTAAACAAACTTAATACGTCCAGATATAATTGTTTAGGTTTTTGAAATCAGGACTTAAAAAAACAGATGCGAAGCTATTGATATAAAATGTATTCATCACGTATTACGTGTTGTGGGTTTTCTACAAAATGTGCATGCATATTAGATGATGGAACAATCATACTGCAAGTAACATGGGTATTAACATTGATACAACACCGGTAGCTAATATTTCTCATTTATTCTAAAAGTACGTATTCGCAATATGTTTTTTTTTCTTGCAACAGGGGCGTGTTAGTACCAACTAGTCGACTACGGTTTCTGCTAGTCGACAGTTTATAACATTTACTAGTTCCCGACTAATCGATTCATCTTGATGATGTCTGTATTTTGCGGACGAAACGTCGATAAAAAAGTTTTTTTTATATCAATGTATTTTTTAGATTTCTCACTCTGAGAAAAGTGATATCGTCACTGCAGTAGTGACGAGAACATGATGATAACAACTACCGGAACTACTTTTAACCCACGAGTTGTCTCCCTTAACTTGAGAAATGATCTCCCTTTACTTGAAAAATGATCTTCTGCTACAAGACAAAATTAATTATGTCCAATCGTCTACTAAATAGCTGCAGTCCTTGATAGATGGGGGCTGCAATGCGTAACGTCTATTTTTACAATTTCGAAGAATATTATATAAAACAAGAAATTCTGGTGATAAGTAATCAGAAGCCTAGGCATTAGGTTGACGAAAACTCCAACGTTAAAAATGATCATATGCTTACATTTCTGTTTGATTCAGAGATGAATTATATGTTGTTCAGCATGGTTCACGGGTAATAAATCGGGATGCAACGTAAGGTACGTAAAAAAGACAACAGCCATGCAAATTTCACCTACACGCTTATCACCAAATTCAGTAAACTGGCCACGTCTGAAAATAGAATTCGCTCCACTTGCACCTCCTATGGTTTGTCAAAATGAGGTATTCCAAGTTCTCCTCCCTAATCGATAATCGACGTGCGAGTTTACTCTTTATTCATTGGGTGAGGCGCTCTTGTATCGCGCATACCTTCACATCCAATGCATGCTTGTAGCGCACTGTCAAATGATGAACTAGTCCAAATGAATAGATGGGTATTGAGTGTAAATTTAAAGGTCACACAAAAATAGGGCTCTCACGTAGGCCCTAGTTCTTGCGGGAGAGTATTGTATTCCAGATAGAAGAAACAACAAAAGAAAATGATCGATGGCCATAATGTACTATTCTTACTTTAGTGATACAGCGAAGACATTTGGTATCGGATATGAGTGTTCTGGGTGGAATTGTTAAGGCAGGAGGAAACCCGCAACATCCGTAGCGCTGAATGTTGCAGTAAACCTGCGAGCACCGGCTGATACTGACAGACCAAGGGGATGACTACATATAAACAAAAATAACAAAAGAGAGCAGACGGTTTCCCTCTCCGGTAGATATATAAATGCAATAGGGTCCGTAAGTTGACACGAGCTAGCCCGAGATTAATTCAATATCCGGTCACATAAATCGGTCAAATACCTAAATGCGCTACACATTTTTGACGATATTCCATTGCATTTGACCTCACATAAACATGTCACGATCCAGACGTAATTCACAGCAACAGTCGAAATTCTTCCTGTCACCGGAAATGACGCCGACGAGACTTACTCCCCCTATTGAGAGATGAAGATAATTCAGAGATGATGTGAAGTATGCTAGCGCTTTCGGCTGTACGAAGCCACTTCATTCATATATGGTAGCTTTGAATTATGGCATACGATACAGGCAAGAACATATATACAATATGTTTTATTTCCATCACCATGAAACTGTTAATGTTCGTATTCAAGTTAATGTATTATCTCAGAAATAGCATTGAAACTCTTGCATAACAGGAAGTATCCTAATGGATGCTAAATAGTTTGGAGCATTATTAAATATGTAAGAATGTGCTAAGAAGTAAGAATAAACTCTCCTGAAAAATAGACTGTATAGGACTAGAAACAAATTAGATTCTATACTAGCAAAATATATTCTATAGAACTAGAAAAAAATAAGTTTATATCGTGAAAAGAATATGTGTATATTGCAATATTGGACACATACCAAGCATATGCCGTTGTAGAGCTTGTGCTAAAAGTATGTATATTAGGTCATTTGCTATTTCTTTTCTAAATATTTATTTTGCATAATATATTGTTTAAATGTTATAGCAATCGTAAATGTTTTCAGTCTACATATATTATGCGGATGCTCATATTAATAAGTAAACAAAGGATAATGTCGTCATTGGTTGTCTTCCCACAGGCAACATCAACATGTACGTCTACATTCAGCATAGGAATTCGTAGTACTGGACAAATATGAGTAAATAATTAACGTAGTCATTTTAAATAGTAAGCGTTTCAACATACTAAGTATTGAAACAGTGTGTGCTATAATATGATAGCGAGTCCAGTTTATAGTAGTCACTAGTTAATCTAATGGGTAAGGTTGTAAAGTGTGTAGTCTTTAATGCACCCCGTAGGTAAACGCCATCACTCCGTTAATGGTAGAAGCAACGTAAATATCCGTTTCTTTAACACACAAACCGAAGACGCCCTGCAACTCATCCGGAATAGGAATGTTTCTCAAAAAATCGCCAGACTCAGAAAGATTGACAATCGTGTTTGTTCCAAAGTCGGCCAGTAGAATATCACCGCAGGTGGTTGTGGTGATACCACGTGGATCGGTCAGTCTCCTCTCGCCTGTAGGTTTGTAGTTAAACACGACTTCTCCTTCCGGTGTGATGCAGGTCAGAGACTTCTGTCCGAAGTCTGAGATGAGGATGTTACCCTTGGATGTTACGTGGACAAAATACGGTGCTTTAATGGTGCCCTGGACGGAACTAAATTCGGTGAACGTCTTCAGAAGGGTTCCTGTAATATCCAAGACGTCCACACTGGGAGGAGTTGAGATTGGCGAAGAAGCAACAAACGTCGTGGGATTCAGAATGTCCAAGCCAGTGTAAGACTTAGCTGTCGCTATGGTGGACTTTAACACAAGTTCTGGTTTAATGTCAAATACAATTATTTGTTTACCACCGGGAATGGTAGCAGCAGCCGCAGCCTGGTGATGTCCCAACAACGCCAGAGACCAGGGACCAGTCTTACATACAAGTGTGCTGTGCCATGACGTATTGTTCTCTGTGTAAAATGATCTGATGGCGGCATTGTTCCAATCTGTTGCTACAACTACATCAATTCCATTTAAATTTACTCCCACCACATCGCGAAGCAAAGGATTGAAAGTGTCCCCATCTACTCTGCAGTCAATCGTGGTAGGTTCTTTAGTCGGAATTTCTACTACGATTTCATCGCATTGATCGGTATCAATCGACATTTCAGAAATGAGATCTTCTATGTCCTGCAAGTTGTGCTTGAACTGGAATTGACTGTGACTCGGCAGTTGTCTCTCCCAATCGTCAACAGATTGTTCAAGATAAATATGAAATAGAGTTGCCTGGTGTTGTAAGGCCTGGGTAATGAACTCCGCCTTCTGTTGGTAAATTTGAATGTCCATTTCTCCTAGCTTTATCTTTGATTTCAGGTCAAATCTCTGTTTCTGTAACTCTTTATCAAGACCAGCAATCAGCTCCTTCTTTTTATCTAGAAGCATCTTAACCATCTTAACGATAGCTGTGTCAATGTTACGTTTAGTCTTGTTACAATTATCTATCTTGTCTTCAATCGCCTGCTTGGTCGAGGTAATGTGTGTGTTCATCGCTTGAATTCGTGTCTTATACATCTCCCGATTATCCTCAACTGTCTGTGTAATCTCTGGCATAATTGCGTGGGTTTGGACAACATCTTTGCACATTCTGTGATTGAGACTACAGCATAGCGTACATAGCGGTTGGTTACAGTCTTTGCAGTACATCTTAATTTTCTTGTTATGCTCTTGGCATTTCAACTCTTGTTTGCGTGACTTTACCTCTGCGAGGTTTTCTGTTACCTTATGACTTCGTAAAGCAGGCATTCGCTGATGCAGTTTTAAACAAGAATCGCAGAAAGCAGAGTCGCATTCCATGCACCAAACTGTAGATGACCTGGTAGTCCCTTCTTCTCTACAAACAACGCACTCTTCACGTTCTGAAATGAAGCATAAGCATTAAACATTTAATTGCTCTTCCAAAGGGAAAATACTATTAGTTTGATAATAATTATTGCACAGAGTGTTATCATTCCTAAATGATCGATAACCTAGGAGTAACATTATCGTTCTTGCCGTACATGCTGAAAGACGTGTGGTATCCCCTTAGGCAAGTATAGCTTAGTTCAATACTGCCTCAGTTCACATAGTTGAGAATGGGTATCCGAAAGGATTTTATGGGCACGTGAATGATAAACCTCATGGCGCATTGAAAGGCAGCTTGGGTTGTATACTTCCTATGGAGCTAAGAAAGAAAGTGCGAGTACAGTATTTCATTAACCGAGTTAATAATGTAACGCAATGAGTAGATTATTATTATTATTATTATTATTATTATTATTATTATTATTATCATTATACTGGATATCAACTGTTAAAGTGGGCAGCGTCACGAAGAACTGCATAGATCAAACTAACGCTATGAGGGTTATTATGTGAACTTCGCAAGAACATAAAACTACCAACGTCACACCCAGTTTCATGCAGTTTCTGAATCCCGATTTCGAGCATGAAAAAGCAGCGTGCACGTCACGTATACTAACCTTGAGATTTTATAACAAACGAATCCATAAGTCCTCCGATCTTCCGACTCGGTTTAAGAGAGTTGATCCATTCGTTCTCGGATGTATCTGTACCCGACACAGGAGTCGACCTCCAACAAAAAGGACAAAACAGTGACCCAGCCTTGGCGACCTGCGGTTGTGCTTCAATTTTACTCCTCAGACAAGATCGACAGAACGTGTGCTCGCACTGAAGTGTGCAGGGGTCATGGAAAACATCGGTGCATATTGGGCATGTCAGGAAGTCCTCTGTCAACTTCCGTTCAGCCGCCATCTTGCTTACACTACGTCCGATTATTCAATTAATACCCGTTCATTAAAAATGACAGGCAAAAGTGACCAGATACATATAGAATTAATCATATATAATATAATGCTTGCATTGTCTGGTTATACCTCGTGTCCATGAAGTAGGCTGTTCGCAGCCATGTATGGCGTCAGGCTTTGGGACAATGAAAGATGTTCACTTCACTGAAATCTTCAATAAATACCTTGTCCGTTGTTTTGTGGAAGTTGATTATTAGTGGTCAATAATACTGATGCCATAGATTTAGTGAAATGTTAATAACGAATTAGTAACCGCCCAACCGTTCAGCCGCCTGATGCCGTCATTGTTCTCATGAACTTATATAATTATGACGTCATAGCAATTCTGACCCAAGTCCCGAGATTATGAAACTTATTGATTGAGATTTAATTCTCAAGCTCAAATTGTATTGGGGATTTGTGAACAAAACTTTCAGTTGAGCATAATTGTGTGCTATACAAAGGTAAGTATTGGCTATACGGTTGTATTAGTTTATGACACGAGAGTCGCGTCGAGTATAGTAACTTTCAGTCAAACGTAACAAGAACACAACACTCGAGTCACATCATTCAACACATCACTTAAATATGCTCACCGATACAGTCGAGAAGAGTTGTGACACAACAGTGTGTTATCCACACGGGTTTACCTGCCGTCTTTCTGCATGGCCAATCATGCCGACAACATTCATGCTGCGTTCTAGGTTTATGTAAAACACGTGTTGGTGCTGCGTACGTGAAAAGAGCACTCGACTCGACTCTCAAGTATCCAAAACAAATGAAGCCTTTAAAAGTTACTTCTGTTCGTACGAGAGGCCCTGATCATGATATGACAGCGAATCTGCTTTTAGGATATCGGAATCCAGGACATCCAGTCAAGAGACTACGATTTTTCTTGAGTATGAAATCAGTACGATTTCATACTCAACTCAAAATGATTCTCACAAAATTCCCATTTGAGATTGAGCATGACATTATACTCAAGAAAGGAGACTCAAGAAAGTATCGTAATCTCGGAGTCTGACTATAGGCGATGTTTACAATTGGAATCCTGATGTACCACCTATATACACTTAACTGTAGCATCCTTAATAATGGTACTACATTATTAATTCCTGCATACTTTATTTAATGGACCATTCACTTCACCAAAGGCACTACAAACGTAGCTGCTGAGAATGACTTCAATCCTTTCAATCAGTGTTGATTTAATTGGTAATGGGGGCCATAGAACAAGCAATCTACCGTCCCTTGTGGCCAATTGAATGATATTTGCACATGAGCGCTTAATTTCTAGTTGATGGTAATGAAGAGCTTGACCCGTGTGTACTGGTCAGATGAAGTTTGTTTACAGGATAGGAAGACTACTCGGCCGTCTTGATATAATTATGTAGACGATCTTAGGTAACGTTCAACGTCAATTGGTAGCGATAGTGTAATTATTACGACCGTATTATTATTATTATTATTATTATTATTATTGTTATTATTATTTGTGTATTATTATTATTATTATTATTACTATTATTATTAATTATATTATGATTATCATTATCATTAGTGTAGTAGTAGTAGTAGTAGTAGTAGTAGTAGTAGTAGTAGTAGTAGTAGTAGTAGTAGTAATTGATATCACTACTACAAATTGTGCTGCGACCTGTATAACATCTTATAATCAATACATGGTTCATTTTAATAAGAAAAATCATTATATAGGTTGCCAGTATATGGCAGGCTGTATATCGTCTCCCAATCGTTTTAAAACAACTCACTTTTACTTCACATATTTTAATATTACAATTATATCGTTCGTACATTATAGCACAATTCAAGGTGCGATTATGAAGGGTATTGTTTCATGAAGTTCTCGTAGTAGATATCCTGTGCACTAGTGTAGCTAGCTCTTTTAACTTATACACATCATAGATTATAAGGTCCCTTACAATCTATGTACACATAAACTGTATTTCCCAGTTTTGCGAAAATGTCTTACTCTGGGTACCGTTTCACGAAGCTCTCACAGCTACTAGGACACCGTGAACAAGCATGCATGCCAATATCTTATGCATTGCGATCGGGGACTTAAAAGAGCGCCATATGGTCGCGTAGTCTCTGCAGAAGTGGATATGAGAGATTAGAAACGATGCCACGATAGTATCCCTCTAATACGTAAACGCCATGACGCCGTTAGTGGAAGAAGCGACGTACAGTTCCATGTCCTTGAGGTGCAGGCCCCACACGTACTCCAACTTGTTCTTCGAAATAGGAATGTCTCTGACAAACTCGCCAGCCTCACTAAGCTGAACTATTACATTTCTTACGAAGTCAGCAAGCAGGATGTCACCGTTTGCGGTTGTCGTAATACCGCGTGGGTCGTTCAGTCTCCTCTCGCCTGTAGGTTTGTACGTGAAGACCTCCCTCCCTTCCGGTGTGATGCATGTCAAAGACTCCTGTCCAGAATCCGAGATGAGGATGTTTCCATTGGACGTTACGTGAACGAAATATGGTGACGTTAACGAGTTGTGGACGAAACTAGTATCCGTGAAGGTTTTTACCACGGTTCCCGTCATATTAATGATGTCCACACTTGGAGGTTTTGAGTACGGCGACGATACAACTAGGTTCAAGGGGTTCAGGACGTCCAGTCCGTAGTAGCATTTCGTTGTGGATATCGTGGAAGTCAGGACAAGTTCTGGTTTGATGTCAAATTCAATTATCTGCTTGCCTCCAGGAATAGTGGCAACAGCATGCTGAGGCGTCAACAACGCGAGAGACCAAGGACCAGTTTTGCATTTAAGGGCAGTTGCGTTGTTGTCTCTATCGAAGGTCCTGATGCTGACGTTGTTCCAGTCTGTTACTACAACGACATTAACGCCATTGACCTGCACCGCCATGACGTCACGAAGCAACGGATTGGATTTGTCACCGCTTACTATGCAGTCCATTGTGACCACGGACTTGGGTGAAATTCCTAAATCGATACATCGATCAGCAGCAGCAACAACAGCAGCAGCAGCACTATACACTCTCATTTCAGAAATAAGTTTTTCAATTTTCTGCAGTTCATGTTTAAACTGAAGGTCATGGTGGACAGGTAACTCTTTCTCCCAGTCATCATCAGAGTCGTCTCCCGGTAGTTCATGTTCCTGACACAGTTCATACAGATCTGCCTCCGACTTGTGTACCAGGGCTTGGGTGATGAATTCCGCCTTCTGTTTGCAAATCTGGATGCCCATCTCTCCTAGTTTTACCTTTCCTTTCAGGTCATCTCTCTGCTTATGCAACTGTTCATCCACGTCAGTGATCAACTGTTTCTTCTTGTCTAGAAGCATCTTCACCAGCTTAACGATAGCTAAGTCAATGTTATGTTTTATTGTGTTGCAATTATCCTCCTTGTCTTCAATCATGATTTTGAGTTTAGTTATGTACGCATTTATCTCTTGAATCCGTTCACGATACAGTATCTGATTCGCTTGCATTGCCTGAGTAACAACGGGCAGCATGGACTGCGTGGGGACAACATCTTTGCACATCCTGTGGTTGAGACTACAGCACATCGTGCACAGGGTCTGTGTACAGTCCTTGCAGAACATCTTGATTTTCTTGTCATGCTCTTGACATACAAACCTTTGCTTGCGGGGATATGACGTCGCCTCTGCCAGGTTGTCAGTTACTTTGTGAGTTCGTAAAGCAGGCATGCGTTGATGCATCTTCAAACAGGACTCACAGAGAGCAGCGTCGCATTCCAAACACCACACCTTAGCTTGAGTCGTGTTACCTTCATCTCCGCAAACCGTGCAATTTTCTATTTCTGAAAATAACGAATACCAACCTTCTTAAATTCTTCTCAAGTGAAACACAGTATGTAAATAATATTATATCTATTGCTATAGATTATTTAGATGATAGTGTATAGATTGCATAGGTCAATATGAGACGATTTCATACTCAACTCAATTTTGTCACATGACGTTTTATGAACAAAATTCTGAGTTGAGTATGAAATCATTCTCAGATCGTTTCGTAATCTCGGGGCCTTGCATGCGACGTCACTCAATACATCGCATAGCGGTAATAGCATCGTCGGTGACAAGACGATGGGATTTTCCGCGGTTGCAAGGCCTCAATAGAGTCTATATAGGCCTATGATACATGATAAGTGTATAGATTGCTATACATTATGTAAATGATAGTGTATAGATTGCTACACCGTTGGGTTGAACTGTTACATTGTCAGTTTCGAGAACAGCATATCCCGGTTTGTGAGTGTCATATTGACGTACAATCTTAATCTTTTAAATGCAGACTAACCTTCCGTCTTAGACACAAGTGCATCCATTAATCCTTCAATCATTCGACTTTGCTTCAGGGAGGTTATCCATTCTTCCAGTGGTCCGTCTGCACCAGACACAGGCGTCGACCTCCGACAAAACGGACACAGCAGCGACTCAGACTTGACAACTTGTGGTTGTGCTTCAATCTTACTCCTCAGACAAGATCGGCAGAAGGTGTGCTCGCACTGAAGTGTGCAGGGGTCTTGGAAACCCTCGGTGCATATTGGACATGTCAGAAAGTCCTCTGTCAACTTCAACGCGGTTGCCATGTTAATCACCCTGCAGCATCTGATTCAAATAGTCAAGTGCATATATCCAAGTCCGGTTCAATTACGTGTTTTGATTTGGGAATTATTCGCCTATTTAGAAAATGGCAACTGTCCACCGTTTCAACAGTCTGCCGTCGTCAACATTATGACGTCATAGCACATTGTGATGGCCCACTCGGAATGTGGATCTACGTATTCCTTTATAGGCCATGCGAGCTTGAAGTAAACTGCGAAGCCTTCTTCCGCACTCGTTGGTATCACGAGATCGCCAAGGACTGAATGTGTTATGTATGCTATTGTTTGACGGACATTTCCCACGAGATGACTTGCCTAATCGAGCCACGCCCAACGTTAACGGTAGTTGAATTCTGATTGACTGACGGGCACTGTCGTTAACTGAGAGACTGGCAGTTCCTTTCTAGATTCAAACTCCTAACGACGGGATTCACTATTTAGCTGACCTAGGAACTAGCTAAATCGAATGATACATAGTCAATTAATGTATACATACAACGGAGGTGATAAGTTAGATTATTAAGAAATCCGGATAAATAAATTAAATATAATATCACATTAATTCATGATTGACCTACTTTGAAATGGCCTATTGTACATGTGAAGACAGTTACCTTTCTGACGCGATATTGATAGGATGCACTGACTGTAGAGTGGCAATGCAGTTATCATCCTTGGTCTTGTC
>JAUTBV010145387.1:0-11024 GCA_032361325.1 Lepetodrilus fucensis | reverse complement strand
TTGCGGGTTTCCTCCTGCCCTAAACTGACAAGTCGTGATATTAGTGAAATATTCTAGAAAGCGACTTTAAACACCAATGAAAAAAAAATTAAAAATCACAGGCAGGGAGTCGAGACGGTCCAGTGTTCACTCAGTGTTAACAATACGTTACAGGCCTTCATGTGTCAAAAATGGAAGCAATTTCCCTTTGCCTTACATTGCAGACCAATCTGGAAACAGTATTTTGTAGGGCTGCATTCAGGTTGCACTACTTACCTCTACTTCGTCACCTATGGGTGAAAGATTCCCGCTGTGACGAAAAACAATAATTGATTCATTCATTCACTTACCTCTACAGTACACAAAAGTAGTGCCTGGCTGAACGATTTCGTAGGAAAATAGCAGGAAATCGGTTTGCGTATGCGTACAGTCTGTTCCTTTCATGCTTTGGGTTTTCCTACTATTTCATACAAAACACTGCAGACTCGAGTGTCGAAGTAAAAAGTATTGCTACGTACGTAGTACTCCCATGTGTTGTCTGAACGACTACTGTAGTGTTATGTAGCACTTTGTAGCAATACGTGTTGCAACCTGAACGCAACCCAGTTGTAAGGGTGTTCATGTGTCAACGGTCAAAGTAATCCCCCCCTTGCTTTACATTGCAGACCAACCTGGAGACAATCATGGAAGACTGCGTGGCGGGGCTGGACAACAAGAACCCGTCGATCCGCGCCGAGACCGCGCTGTTTCTGGCGCGCTGTTTCGCCAAGAGCACCGTGTCCACGCTGCCCAAGAAGCTGCTGAAGAACTACTGCGCCAGTCTGCTGAAAGTACGTCCAGTCGGGCCAGCGTTGTTGTCAGGATAGAGGGGACTGTGTATGGGCGGGAAGTAGCGCAACGTGTTTGGGCTTCAGAGCCAAAGGTCCTGGGTTCAAATCCCGTCTCGGGAGCCCGGCATCAATGTTCGCGAAAGTTACTTTTTTTTTCTGTGATGGGATGAGCTGGCTGTGTTGTGGCAATGTATTTATCATCCTTGGTCTGTACCGGTCGTCGTCGCAAATGGGTGAAAGATTCCCGCAGCGACGTTAAAACTCCATATTCACTCACTCAGTACCGGTCGGTGCTTGCAGGTTTACTGAAACATTCAGCGCTACGGGTGTTACAGGTTTCCTCCTGATCTAAACTGACAAGCCGTGATACAAGTGAAAGAATCTTGAAAGCGGGTCTAAACCCAAATTTTAATAAAAATGAAAAATAAAGTAAAAATATGATATGTGAAATGACATTGAAAGCAGATCCAAACCAAAATTCCAACTGGCAAAAATCAGATTGACTGACCTCTGATGACCTCTGACCTCTGTTCCAGGCCGTCAACGACACCACGCCAGACGTCCGCGAAGCGGCATTCCAGGCACTGGGAACCGCCATGAAGGTCGTCTCCGAGAAGAACATTGCGGTGTATCTGACCGACGTTGACAGCATCAAGATGCAGAAGGTGAATGTTGGGGGGGCGTCTGGGTCTGGTTATGAAACCTTTCACGTATGATTTCATCGCAATTGGGTTAAAGATTCCCGCTCAACTCTATAATCTCTTGTGCTCAAGTTCAAATTTTATCTTGGGATTTGTGAACAAAATTGGGTTGAGCATGAAATCGTACTAAAAAAAGGTTTCGTAATCTCAGGTCGCAGTGTTGAAAGAAAGTTTTAGTAACTAGTATCCTGGCACATGCATGAAAGATCCTTGCGATGACGTTAAGTAACAAATCAGTTATAAATAAAATAAGATAATAGTAATAATAATAAGCTTATTTATAATGCGCCTAACCCATCGAGGCGCTAATTTAAAGTTTATTAAAAAAAATGTTATTGACTTGTCCCAATGCCTCGAATAGCTACAATGCATGTCAGGGTCACCGAATCCGAACCTGTGTTTGTCCTAATGCCGAGAGTGCTTCTTCCTGCCGCAGATTCAAGAGAACTGCCAGAAAGCCGTACTTCTGAACGCGGCGGGTCTGCCGCGAGGGGGAGGAGCAGTGCCGCCACCTGCTGCCACCGCCAAGACCAACGAGCCGAAGCCAGTTGTCAGACCCGCAGCCAAGCCCACAGCAAGGGTGAGCCTCACGTTATGTCGTGTACATCATCGATGTAGTTGTTTTGGTATTCGACACTTTATAATTATTAAGTATTATTGTGAGTATTAAGCCAATTTATTTTCACTATTAGTTTACAGCCTACACGTTTATGTGGCTTGCAAATGTGAAAATGTGCACTGTTTGTAGTCTTCTAGTGTACTTTTTGTTATAAATGTTATAATATATGTGATAAATATATCCATTTATATTTTTTTAATGTTTTTTCTTTTCGTTATCTACATGTAGATTTGTTTTCATTTAAAAAAAATAATATATTTTTTTTCTAGTTCATAATTATTTAGCCACATATATGTTCAAGTTCGGCGAGTTTTCGTATCACTTGATTTCCGTATTAATTCCAAACACAGCCTTTATTTTCCAATCTTTTTCAGCCTTCAGAATCTAGTTCCGTGGTATGTGTGAATTTTGTGAGATTCTGTGATGGAATGTGTAAAATGTATTTTAGACACATAATTGCATGCTAGTTGATTTTCTATGGGTATTTCTTCCAAATTTCGGCGAGGAGACTGGTTGAGATATTGTTGGTTGATTTCTGAAATTTAAGAACAATTTTATTACGTTGTTTTATGCCTGTGTTATCTACTTTTGTGTGTATGTTAGCAATGAGAGTTCATGATTTGCTGTGTGTACTCTTGCAGTGTAGTTAGGCCAAAATAAATAAATAAGTGTGTTTCTGGTACTGTGCATTTTCAATATAGGATAGGTACTAATTCTGCGTTCGTTTGGCGCTCGTGAATATTGTATCCAACCTGTGAACATGCTTTCAGCAACCATAGAGCATCTAGGTCAAAAATCCTGCAGCGACGTTAAACTCTATATTCACTCACTAGGTAAAAAATAGACAAGACTACATAGGATAAATGCGTTTTTCGCGCAGAGAGTAAAAGGGATTGTTTCAAAAGAAATAAAATCAGTCAACAACTCGCCATTTATACAGATGTTTTAGATTTCATCTTACTGACAAGCCAAAATAATCTAAAAAACAACTCAAAATCCAAACACCTTAAATATAATACATCGTTGTAGTAAGTAACAAGGATATTTGTTTAACCCTCTCCATGCTAGAGGCAACCAGAGATGCCTTAAAGAAGAGCAGTGCCTGTGCCTAATCCAGTAGGGAGAGGGTTAATGCATGGTGATGCTAGCATGAAACTATAGGTGACCAGCCATGCTATTCTCTGAATGAAAGTTAGATGAGGCCATGACTATGTCACTAAATGGAGTCAAATCTTAACAATGTCTGCCGCTTCCTTGTAACTAGACGAAGGAATATTCATGTTCGCGAAAGTTGTCTTTCCGACGCTATCATGATAAGATGCGCTGTCTGTACCATTGCAATGCAGTTATCATCCTTGGTCTGTCAGTACCAGCCAGTGCTTGCAGGTTTACTGCAACAGTCAGCACTATGGATGTTGCAGGTTTCATCCTGAACTGACAAGCCATGATATATGTGAACAAATCTTGAAAACTGATCTGTCCAAATTTAAGAAAGAAAAAATCCTACAATGGCTGCCACTTTTCTTGTTAACCTTTTCTTTGCTGGTGGCTGTTAGAGATGCCATATATATCTAACATTGGTCTAGCCAGCATATGTAGCTTCCAGCATTGAAAAGGTTAAATGCTACTATTTTCCTGCATTGTTTGAAGTTAAACACCTTGCTGCATTTCAAGTTCCAGTTTCAACGTTTTACTATTTTTACAATGAAATATATTTATTCACATGTATATGTAGATAGATTATAGATAGATGTAGATTATATTTATCATAGAGATTATATTTAGATTCACATTTAGAAATAAATAGGGATGGAAGTTAACATAAGCCGCGCTACCTCTCAGCATTAAAGCCGTCTAGTAGAATATTTTGTAAATTGTTTCTACTGTTCAAGTTAGTAACTTAGTATGGGATAACAGCCTGGGACCGTATTCCAGAAGCTATCAAAACGACATTGTTAGCCTTGTGGAGAAAAAATTCTGATGATCCTGAAAGAAGCAATCTTTTCTCCAAGGAAGTTGAACGATGTCGTTGCATATACGATAGCTTCTGGATCATGGATCCAGTTTCAATCCCTGGACAGATAGTATACCCAGTAGTACTAGTACAGGGGTAGAAATAACGCCTGCCCGTGGGCCAATGGCACTTAAAATCATTGTCGGGCACACCAACTTAATTTCTGGCGTGCCTGTTTGGCCCTCTTGATTTTCAATAGTCCGTTCTGGTTTTCTTTTTAAACCGCTAAATATAAACAAATCAGAGTTTATAACGCATACATATACATAACCACATACTCGCACCTCAATTGAGGTGTACATAATGTTTTTCTCTTATAATTATTGCCAAGAAAGGTCCCACTTTACAAGAATCAGATGTACGCCACCTTGAAAAGTTTGAGCACATTTCTTTTGAGTATAATTTTAAAATTTAATTAAAATTAAGGGCCCGCAGATGTTTAAGAGTGCCCTCCTGGCCATCTGGAAATTTACACTTATTTCTACCCCTGCTCGTGGCAGTATTACCAGTACAGTGCCGGTAGTAGTATTTTGCTTGAGCATCATTTTCATCATTGTAAATGTACTTTACCTATTCATGATTTCTTGCCACTAAGCATTGATCGGTTTCTTTATGGCAATGTCTGGACCAGTGAGGCTCAACTGGAGACGCTTGTGTTGTATTTATCTGTGAATTACCATCTTTAGTAGTGATCCTAACTCTTTGTATTCTTAATTCCAGACTGCCAGCAAGTCGAAGTCTGCTGTGAGTGCTCCATATCAATTCTTTTGATAGAAATTTACATAAGAGTAAACCTGAATATATGAACATAATTATGTCAATTTTGACATTTTTCATCGTTTTACATATTTTACATGAAAGCATGTACATTTCATTTGTATATACAAGTATGTTGGACAACACACTACATTTTCCACATGTCACATTGGTTTGTATTTATTGTGAGATATAAAACTTTTACAATATGGAAATATTGAAAACCAGTGTTGTAGTTCGATTTTACTGATGTTGGTGTTGTATGCAATGACTCTAACTGATGTCTTGCAATTACACTAACTGATGTCTTGCAATTACACTAACTGATGTCTTGCAATGACACTAACTGATGTCGTGCAATGACACTAACTGATGTCGTGCAATTACACTAACTGATGTCGTGCAATGACACTAACTGATGTCGTGCAATGACACTAACTGGTGTTGTGTGTTTCCAGGGTGCAGGCAAGAAGAAGACGGCGGACAAGGGGAAGGGCAAGTCGGGGGGATCCGGAAAAGAGGAGCCGACAGAAAGCGTCCTGGCTGTGAGTGTCCACACTGTCGTCCATCGTCTCGATATCTGACTGCCTGCTCTAAGTGTCTGACTGCCTGCTCTAAGTGTCTGACTGCCTGCTCTAAGTGTCTGACTGCCTGCTCTAAGTGTCTGACTGCCTGCATTAAGTGTCTGACTGCCTGCGCTAAGTATCTGACTGCCTGCTCTAAGTATCTGACTGGGTGTATTCTGGCTAGGTACAATCAATGTCTGGTGGTGTATTCCACGTCTGGTTACTTGGATGTCTGACTGGGTGTACTCAGCATATCATTTACGTTCTAACTGCTAAGTTTCTGTCCAAAATGGTAAAATATAGGGAATTGTCAGACAGGATGTTTGTCAATATATGACTGGACGTACTGGAATACATGTGACTGGGTGTACTCAAGAGTCGACTATGTGACTGGGCTGCATGTACTCAATTTCTGACTGCATGTACTGGATGTCTGACTGTATGTATTCGATGTCTGACTGCATGTACTGGATGTCTGACTGTATGTACTCAAATTCTGACTGTGTGTACTCAATGTCTGACTGGATGTATTCGATGTCTGACTGTATGTACTCAAATTCTGACTGTGTGTACTCAATGTCTGACTGTTCACAGGACGAAGTTGTGGAGGAGAAGGCTGCTGCCGCACTTTCGACTGAAGTCATTTCTGGACTGGCCAGCTCCAACTGGAAAGAGAGGCTGGCCGCCATGGAGACATTTACACAGGTAGGATTCCGCTTCGGATTCGGAAATCAGAATCGGAAACCAGAATTGGATTAGTATTTGAGCATCCAATCGACTGTGCATATTGCGCATTATAAGTATACTAATTGTTATTATCATCCATGATAACTTGATGATCATTCACCCCACCAGACATCAGGCTTGTTTTCGGCTGAAATCACAATTGTCTGGTTGCCAAGCCAGTGGATTTCTAAATTATCCTGGAAATAAATGTGGACATTTTTTGTGTGTCTAAAATGCTACTAACAGCTAACTGGAGGAAGAGAAATCGTTGACTCATTTCTGCTGTGATTTCAGACGGTGAAGGGAATGAGCAAGGAACAGATACAGGCTCAAGTGTTTGTCAGAACAGTGAGCAAGAAGCCTGGTCTCAAGGATACCAACTTCCAGGTATGCGGGTACAATGGAAGGGTACAATTCTGCAAGGGTAAAGGGGTACAAGGGTAAAGTGGTACATGGGTAAAAGGA
Source organism: Lepetodrilus fucensis (assembly GCA_032361325.1). Classification (NCBI taxonomy): domain Eukaryota; kingdom Metazoa; phylum Mollusca; class Gastropoda; order Lepetellida; family Lepetodrilidae; genus Lepetodrilus; species Lepetodrilus fucensis. The sequence continues at coordinate 4,368 of JAUTBV010145387.1, read as the reverse complement.
TAAAGTGTTAACATGGATAAAATGGTACATGGGTAAAGTGGTACAAGGGTAAAGTGGTACAAGGGTAAAGTGGTACACTGGTAAAGTGGTACATGGGTAAAGTGGTGCATTGCTAAAGTTGTACAAGGGTACAGTGGTACAAGGGTAAAGTGGTACAAGGGTAAAGTGGTACATGGGTAAAGTGGTGCATTGCTAAAGTTGTACAAAGCCAATAGAGTCTTCTAGTTTTAAAGCATTCCCTCTCATATTTGCACATTCTGTTATGCGAAGAGAATCAATTAACTCGTGGAAATATTTGGTGATCGTTTTATATAAACAGATTTTGTATTAATTGTGTCCAAAAAAATATTAATTTTTTTTTAAAGTTTTTGTTTAAATTTTAGTTTGTCATTCCATGAAGTATTTAGCGAGATAATCCACAAAATAGGGGTGTCGATGCATTTCATGGCAAACTCTAACATCGCTGTACTTTCTGTACTGCAGGTGTTGAAGTTTAGACTGGAGCTCATCTGCTACCTGGCCCAGAACTCTGTGTTCACCAAGACGTCCAGCGACTTCTGTCTGGCGGACATCGTGGACAAAGTGGGCGACGCCAAGAACGGCACTGTGGCTCAGGAGGCGCTCGGTCACATCGCGGAGGCCACGTCGCTGGAGTTCGTCAGTCGCGAGGTTCGTGACGCCGGCATAACACCCTCAGCTCCGAAGAATGGGTTATTCGTGTCCAGACTGATGCCATGTGTACTATGTAGATATTGAAAATGTATTGTAAATGCTGCGTAATGCTCTCGGCTTTAACCCTGTCCATGCTGGAGGCAACCAGAGATACAGTTTCATTAAAATGAGATCCGAAACTAACGCTCAAACAGATATATATATATGACACTCGCTTGTTGATACAAAAATATACAAAAAAGACAAACTTAAATGCCTTACATAAACCGGCTGCTGATTGACTAACGCTGCGTAGGTTTGACGACCCGTTAAGGTGAGGTCAAAGGGCAATCTGATGCAAAGTATATGGCGGTTGGGGCAGATATCACCAGTGGAGGCTCACATTGTCAGATAGAATACTGAATATGTATATGACTATTTGTTCAGCATATAGCTATATCTTGAGTGTCTTGACATCGCTTTTATACTAGATGTCATTTTAAAACAAGCGTTAGATATCATACATGCTCATACATAAAAATGATTAAAAAGAAAAACAGTCAAATAATTGTTCTGACTGACACGCGTCCGAGTTTCTGTAATATCATGCTGTATGTCTAATATGACGGCCCAAGTGCTATGACGGTTAATATGACGGTCTCTAATGTCATTCTATGATGGGTAACATAACCTGTATTGTCTAATGTCATGATATGACTGGTATTATAATTATCTTTATTGTTATGTGATAACTGATACATGTATTCACAAAGTAGGCCTACTATAAACATGAATGATATTGGCGCGTTTACGGAGTTCTTCTTCCCTTCTTATTTTCTTTTCTTCTTCTTCTTCCTATTTGTCTACAATGCCATATTTTGCCAGGTACTGTTTACATCATCCCGGTGTTCGGGGGTTACTTGGCAGATGCGGTGGCAGGTCGCTACAACACCATCTTTGGATCGGGCCTCATTTACTTGATAGGTAATCTACACCAACTGCTTACATATTATGGTGTCCAAAACCATAGATTATAATCTATTCTATGATATAACCCAACACAACCCACTCCTGATCCGACTGAATTGTTGACACGAATTTAACGGTTGTGCTTGATCCATGCAATGAAAATACAGATCCTATAATTATAAGGAATATACAGCTATATTGAAACATATTACTAGTATACCCCTCTTCCGGTCTCGTTGCCATGTATATCCGGGTACACGTAAACTTTTTAAAAGAACGTGTACATAATATCAGAAATGAACATACAATTTTTCAAAGCATTAATTCGTTCATTTCGGAGAAAGTGTATGAATATCGGAAATACAAGTACACTCGATTGTGCCCGAACCTGGGATCGAACCAGTCTGGTGTTCAGAACAATATCTTGATTTCCACAGCCGGGACCAAATAGCTGACTGAAGATAAGACCATTCGTTTATCTAGTTATGACTGATTCAAGAAGGTCACGAGGCTATTATGTCAAAAACGTATACTATGTTATACATTTATTTTCTCAGAAATAACATAGATTTTACATTTAAATGCTATACCATGTAGTACTCGACCGGAAGAGGGGTATATGACAGTTACATCCAAACTTTCCTCGGTGTATCGGTCAATATCCCAACAGTTTTGGTCGTGATGCCTCCTCAGCTACTGCCTCGGAGGCCCCACTACCAAAACTGTAGGAATATTGACTGATACACCTCGGAAAGTGTGGTTGTAACTCTTACATACATGTTCTGGTTATTCACATATACATGTTCTGGTTATTCACATATACACGTTCTGGTTATTCACCATGTTCACCACATACTTCCTGAATATTGTCCACATACTTCCCGCATTGTATCCACACATCTTCTGTATAGATTTCATATATCTTCTATATAGTCTACACATACTTTCATTAACTTCCATCTGTCTCCTTCACAGATTGGATACTAAACCTCTATAGATAGGTTGGACCCACTGTACTAACATCATTCACAGTGAGGGACATTCTGTTCCAGGCTATAGTAACAGACCTATCCAAATGGCTAATACACTACAGTCATGCTGGAATGCATATTAATCCCACATATACATATTGGCTGTAGCTATTGTACACACACCATTCATCTTGTCAGCCAATGAGACATATGGTCTGGCACATTGTTACAAAACAAATACAAATTAATCGAGGTATATTTTCCTCACAGAAATTATATATAATGATGGCCAATGCCCACCAGCTTAACAAAATTCCTGTATTTACCAATTTATTTGTAGATATCATAGTCTTCCTGACAAAACATGAACACGATCCAATTAGTACACAATCCAATTAGTACACGATCCAATTCTGTTTGGAGAGATGGTGTGACTATATATTAACTTCTGAGATAAACTCAACATGTTGAACTTGACTTGCATCTAGGAAAATATTGCTAGTCATTTCCGCGAATCTGATCGGCCAATACCAATTTCCTACCAACGAATGAAGAGTGAAATAAGACACGGACATAAAACAGATTTATCTACAGGCATCTCAACAAATCAGAGGGCTTGTCCTTCGAATATGGAAAACATATCATGAATGATTAGATAACAGCTACATTGTCTTATATTGACTGAAAGAGATTTCATAACAGGCAATATTGGGGACTTGTAACAAGTGTGAGTTTCTCAGCGTGATCGTTGCAAATCGACAAGAATGGAATCTGGAAATAATCTCCACGAATCATTCACTACGACTACATGCAACGAGCCCACATCGGTCAGGAAATTAAACATCCTGTTTTGACTACATCCTCCCCGCTGGCCTTATCTGCATCCATCCCAACCTCACCGACACTGCAATGAATCCGCCACGTTCACATAGTGGTGTATGATGACATTATATTTAAGTCGCGCTGTCATTCATTACTGATAAATCCCCACAGGCAGTTTGATATACAATGTCATAGATTTGTCAATCAAAAGTCACGAATGTGCATCTAAGTCGCTCTCAGTGTGACGTCCATTTTTGGTTTTGTATGTTTCTGATCGTTTCATATGGTTATTTCTTAAAATAACAGTTATTGCTTGTATACAATTGGCCTACTAGCTGTTTGAGAATATGACCATTTCATACATAAGCTACTTGCACTAACCTACTTGGAAAACAAATTAAACAATTGTCCAATAACATCAACCTATTACTAGAAATATTTTGAAATAAAAGTAACAGCTTGTCCTGTTTGCAAATCTTGAGGTTTGATCCCAGATTTAATTTTTCTTGTGTGAGGTTGCATCCTATATACCAGATCTTGTAGCACACAACTGTTAGTGTTAAGAGAATTGACCCTTATCAGTTGTGACATCATTCAATATCAATGACACAATATGATTGTAATGTAATAACATTTAGCACTAATTGCCTTTTTGAACTATTCCATAATTGTTCCATGCCTATTGAATTGCCTGAACATAACTGGTATATGAAACACAGCAGCATAGCTTTTCTAATAAGATTTGATCTATTTATTGTTCTAACAAATTAACTACATTGATCTGATCTGTAACATTATTAACGTAGAGGATAACTTAATTTAATTTACAGTAATTCCTCAGCTACACTAGCATTAAAGGCATACTATCAGAACTGATAGACCTGTATAATGGACAAACACATTTCGATCTGAGACTAATTACGCTTGATTTATCCACCCCAAAGTTGTTATTTAC
>JAUTBV010145376.1:0-11024 GCA_032361325.1 Lepetodrilus fucensis | reverse complement strand
GCTGTCCTCTGAAATATAGGAACAGAAATATATGTGTACAGTTCACGCTGTCCTCTGAAATATAGGAACAGAAATATCTGTGTACAGTTCACGTTGTCCTCTGAAATATAGGAACAGAAATATATGTGTACAGTTAACTTTATGTATGCTCTGTATGTATGTACTTACGGTCGTTTAAATGAAGTGAAATATATAATGTTTGTATGCATGAATTAGATAGTATATGCGAGTTCAATGGCTATATTGTTGGGGCGATGTTTGATGATGACAAGCACGGCCATAGTGCAAGTGAAGGAAATGTGATGGCTAGAGATGTCGCCATATCTCCGCTAAATAATTGTGTATATTTTGAAAGAGACTTTAAAGTGAATTGCAACGTGTCCTTGCAGGCGGTATGTATTGATTGTCTGAATTAAGGAGACAACCCAAAATGTCTTCCGGACAACATGTGTGTAACTTGACGAGCTCATAACTCCCTGTAAATCACCATGTAATTAGTGAAGATCACCTTCACGAAGACTGGATATCACTTATCACCTATCACGTTCATCTGCAGCCGCCATGCTCTCGCCACTACGCGTAGTCCTTAGCAACATATATACCGGTACAGTACAAGTGTACATTACCTGTGAATAGCAAGTGCAAGGATACATGTGACTGCGACTGCATGGCTTAATGAAGAGCACATAGTGATGTCAAGTTTCACCGTTAGTTTGTGCACAGTGAGCATATCTTGTAATATGAGACTAGATTAGTGCAGTTTTACGTTTCTACTAACATTATGCACATTCTTAAAGGACTCATACATATAGGTTACTGTACCTATACCCGTTAGTATTAGCGTTCACAGGTAACATATATGTGTAAGAATCCGAGCTTCCAAGAATGAAAATGCAAGCAAACCCATCGAAACAAATCCTGTTATCTGCCGATTGTTCTAAAATTATGCCTATTTATGGTGGTTCCCCTTTATGTTGGTCACGTGGTTAGAAGAGAACGCTGTAGTTGGTCCTCGGTCAGATGGTTGAGAAAACACAATGCACTAACCTCGCAGACTGTCCGGTAAATGAGTTGATTTGTCGATAACATATCAATTGTAATGAAAGCAATCACTGTACGCCTTGTTAACACAGTAACACAAGCCAGATAATACAAATACTAGTAGTCCACACGTCTAATGATAAATCATCCAATTCTAGAATTACGCAGTTTCGTGTGCTTGAGCTGCGTTCGGGTGCCATCGTAGGAAAATAGCAGGAAATCAGTTTGCAGTCCATTCCCTTCACGCTTTCTATGTTCTACATGTGTTATCACCCACTACTGGCTTCCACTGGAGATAACATCAGCCTCAGGTGGATAACAATCTGTATTCACCCGGTGATAACATCGTTTCAAAATTGTCCTGATTGGTCAGTCATGCTGTTGCCATCCAATCGACAGCCATTCGCGTGCACAATTTTTATGGGTTTGTCGATTTCACCCATCACTTGTCACCATTGCAGGTGCACGTGAAGACTTCTGTTCAGTAACTAAGCAAGTGAGGGTACACTATTTATACCTTACATTTGACCATATTGCTTTAGTTACATTATTGGGTGATGAATAGAATCTCCACCGAGTGTCTTTTGATACCAATTGATAAAAGTAAACAAAATCAACTCGTAGGATAACATTGGTATCAAAAGACACTCGGAGATTCTCTATGTATTTAGGAGATAATAATTATTTTGTAAAATATTTAAGCTGCCAATAACAAAGTACAGAGCAGAATGCGAAGCTGAGATATTCTAAATAGATGAGGGCCCATGAGATTAGCAATATGAGTAGCCTACAATACTTAAATTTGCTGATGATGTCGGGAACCAAACAAAATACTAAAGTAATGTTAGAAATAGAATAGAAATAGATTTAGCCAATCATATTTTTAATATTGTTAAATTGTTAAATTCAATTTGCTGTCCGTTCCAGCCACAAGTACAACCTGGCTTTGGTCAGGCTGCACCAGGCGGCTTTGGACAGGCAGCCTTCGGGCAGCCAGCTCAGGCAGCAGCTTTTGGGCAGCCTGCAGCACCCTTCCCAATAGGCCAGCCGGCAGCAGCCGCACCTCAAGCTGGCTTCAACGCCTTTGGAGCTCCAGCGTTTCCTCCAGCTGGTGGCCAGCAGGCTCCTCAGCAGAACCTGTTCCCCCAGGCTGAGCCTGACCCCAACATCCTGGCTCCACTGGTCCTCAACGAACCCAAGACCGAAGAAATCGTCGAGGAGCCGCCCAAAAAGGACGCCTTCGCCGATCTAGTCAACATCGGAGGAACGGACCCTCGGAAAACTCCCAAGGCCATCTTCCAGGAAATAAGCACCCCTCCCAAGAGGACTCTCAACGAGCTGAAGGTGGATGGCGAGGCACCAAGGAGCCCGTCCCCCGGGGTGCCGCCTCCGGGTGGCGTGCAACAGGCAAGTGATGATCCGTTCTGGCCTGTGGCCAATGAGGCTGAGCAACTTCCTGGACTGACGCACTCCTCCGAAGACCCCTTTGACACTTCACACATGCACATTCCCCATCCGACGTCACAACCCTCATCATCCTCCTCCAAAGCACAAGACCATGACCCGTTCCTGCCTTCATCTGCACAGCCAGATAAACTTACCTGTGATAATACTCAAAGTCGACCGACACCCGTCGCCGATGACTCGAAGCATAAACAGTCGCCGCTGAAAAAACCCACAAACTTAACCAACGGCGATATTCCCGGATTCTCCAACACCTTTAACTTACCCTCCCCCGACGAGCCTCCGCCCCCTCTCCCCGGGGAGGGGACCATCACGATGCCCGTCCGGGCACCTCCACCGCCTCCTCCAAGACCCAAGCATGAGATCAATGTAGCGGTGGCCCGACCTCGACCGGTGCCGAAACCCCGCTCGGTCTCATCCAAAGACTCTCCACCTACAACCCGTGACCCGTTCAGTGCACCCCCACCCAGTGCACCCCCACCCATACCCTCTCCCACCACCTCCACCCACAGTGACCCCTTTGCACCAAGCTCCAGCACGGACCCATTCAGTGCACTCCCACCCCCAAAGACTGCCGCACCCACGGGGAAATCAACAGATCCATTCAGTGCACCCCAATCCACGGGGAAATCGATAGACCCATTCAGTGCACCCTTACCAACAAAGACCGCCACACCCATGGGGAAATCGATGGACCCATTCAGTGCACCCCATCCCACAAAAACTGCCACACCCAAGGGGAAATCGATAGACCCATTCAGTGCACCCCCACCCACGGAGAAATCAATAGACCCATTCAGTGCACCCCCACCCACGGAGAAATCAATAGACCCATTCAGTGCACCCACAAAAACTGCTGCACCTACGGTCAAATCGACAGATCCCTTCATATCTAGTCAGCCCAGAACCCAGCCAGCAGATAAGTGGGACCCATTTGACGATTTCGATAACGATCTGTTTAAGAACAGTTGCTTTACTGTCTTTGATTCCTCCCCGCGAGGCAATGGATCCATGAAAGATTCGGTACAGGTGAGTGTCTGGCCGTGGGTAGTGTTGTGGTGGCTAGCTGTAGTGTCTTCTGCTCGGGTGTCTGCTGGTTAACAGTAGTGTCTGCTGGTGTATTGTGATATCTCACTGCTTGTTTAATTTTTTAAAAAATATTTAAATATTATTATTATTATTATTATTATTGTTATTATTATTGTATTTATTATTATTATTATTAATTATTATTATTAATTATTACTATTATTATTGTATTTATTATTATTATTATTATTATTGTTATTCACCTTGTGTCATCACCTGTTTTATGATCTCACTGCTTGTTTAATTATCATTATTTTGTTATTGTTCAAACTTTTCTATTTACCTTTTTTTTTGTCTCCAATTTATCTTTTCCATTCAAACATAAAATGTTCACAAAGTCTTTCTTCAATTAACCTTTGACATACCGGGACTATCAGGCCCACGTGACATAAGGAATGTCTATTTTTCTCTCATTTACCTGAATGCCCAGAATTACCAATTATTTATGAAAGCAAGTTTTATTTTTCTACTTTTTTAGTTGTTTGTTTAATTTATTTTCACAAATTAACATGATAATGGTGAGTGTCGTTTTTGTCATGCACTTAAAAAAATAATCTACTTACACATTTGTCTTGTGCCCTTTCACTCTGCCAATTTATCTCATTCATATCACCAAATTATGCATGTATTTACTAGTAAATAAGTTCCATGATTGAAAAATTAATTTCAGTTCATCATCCTTGGGTTTTGTAATGTTTTTCATGCATAACTATACTATTTAATTCTTGGATTCTTATTAACTGATACCCAATATTTATAACACTTTTCATACTTTCTATCCAACCTGGATGTTCTCAATATTTGAAATAAGTAAAGGACCGATAGTATTCGTTCTAAAAATTACTTCATAATGAATTATGAAATATGTATAAAGTATTATATAATTTTAACAAATGTCAAGAATATCATTAGCACAATAATGCAGTTTATTTGTTTGGTATAATGATCAAGGAATATTATATTTATTTATATTTACATTCCACTTCTTTCACAGAACAAATAACTTGATATGTCTAGAACCGGTGAGTCTGCATGCATTTGTGTATGAGTCCAAATCTAGGAAATGCATGCACACTTGTAGTCCATTTTTAGAAAGTTTGAGTAGCTCTTTTACCTGCTAGTTCCTCCATTGCACTCCTGAAACCAAAATGTTACCTTATTTTACCGTAGAGTTACCTACCCTTTGTTTCTATCTCGCAATAGCAACTAGGCGTTGCAGATCTTAAATCTGTCTATAAATTCTTCATTGAGTATTACCTAACAGTAGCATTATTATTTTTAGCTGTGTTTTTTTCTTTCTTGTAATTTATTATTAACATATTTCTGTCTGTATTTGTTGGTTGATATTATAACAAAATGAACACTACATGTTCCTGCACTGCATGTACAACTAAAACAATGAATTAATTATTTTAAATTATCCTCGCTTTGTTAATTTGGATGAATTTGACATTCAGAATGTCATCAGAGACTTGCAACTGTAAATCATGAATTGAATGCGTCACTAATTTAATGTGACCTCTAGATTTTAGACTAAATGCGACACCAATAAAATGTATCCATACATGTTTTCCTCCAAGTCTTACCTTTAACGCGCAGCAATTAAATGCGACAATATGACGGTCACATTTTTCGCATTAATATTCTGCTCGCATTAATTTCATGATTTACAGTACTAGTATTTTAAATTGTATTTGTTTATTAAGTTGTGTTTGTGTCAGTATAGGTCATATACTGGTCAGTTCTATTTTACAATTTTGTCGGGGTCGCGCGTGAACTCGCGTAAACTCGCCCTCCTGAACAGGCCTCTGGTGGGGTTGGAGTGGGTGAGGTCTTCTTATCATCATGCAAGGAACACAACAGAAGCAGATATTATTTTTCTGAAACTGTAGAAAACACTCACATGCATCCAGAAATGATATGAACAATTATTAAAAATATCATAAATATAATTTTATATTTTATCATCTATATAAAGTAACAGATAAATATTAATTAATTCACTCTCACAAAAGGAAATATTTTCATATTTCTGCCGAAGGTAGAATCTTTGTAGTATATTGCAATACCAGGTGATTCATAGACATTGAGATAAATGCATATTGAATATTTCTATGCAGCAATATTGCGATATATTGACCCCCTCTCTTCTGGCAACAGGTGTCTTTAATGACTTTATTCAGTTATTCATACTTCCGATTATGGTTGTTTGAATACTGTACTGGTACTGCTATCCTGGAAGGGCATGGTTGTCTCTGATGCTCTTGAAAACATTATAGATCTGTCTTCTTTCAAGGGTACCACATTAGCACTGTTCCTGTAAACTAAAACACCCACACCAGCACTCAATAGTTACCATCATACACAGTAGTAGTAGTAGTAGTAGTAGTAGTAGTAGTAGTAGTAGTAGTGGCAGATTTAGTAGTAGCAGTTGTAGTAGTCACATAAGCAGCAGCAGTAATAATAATAATAATAATAATAATAATAGAAATAGATTACTGCATGCTTTAAATACAATAATAATATTCCATACCAATTTTGCAGATTAAAAAAAACCAGAATAGCTTTTAGGCTTTTACTCCTGTCCATTGTGCATCATTATCAGATTAGCAAGAGAATAATGCACTTTCAAATAATTAATTTTAAATATTATAGTGTTTTTCTTTCTTTCTAGAATGATATTCTTTGAAGGTCTTTTCAATACAATAATACTTCCTCACTTCATCATTAGTTCACATTAAAATTTCAGACATGTTTGAACCCAAGAACAAAATTAAAGAACAACATATTTTTGTAGTGTTCAAAATATGATATTAATTTTCAGAATTGTGAACACTTCTAATTTTACATTGAGATATTAAAGTACATGTATATGACAATATTGGTCGACCATTATCAGAATTTTAAATTATTTAAAAAAATATTAATTTTGAATTTATTTTTGAATTAATTTCAGGAGCCCCTGTATGCTACAGTGAACAAGAACCCACCACCACCATCTGACGGGTCGTTGATATAGACAAGAATGTACAGAGATCTCGCCTAGCCTCACTTGTACAAACAGATGTCAGCTTTAACCATACCCCTGTATAATATACTTACATGTCACTCCGTCTGTATAACCAGCCATGGGTCATTGTAGTCCTTGTGATTGCACAGCTTTATCCTCACGGCTGGGTATTAGTACAAGTCTGTAGGGCACTTTCAGTTGCCTCCAGCATGGAGCAGATTAATAGTCAATTTAAACAAAAATGAAATTAAAAAATGGATGGTGAAGCTTTAATATCAAAGGAAACTTGGTCTACTTCCATTCCTCTGTTGCATAACTATACTTATCATAACCATCATTCTCAATTTTCTATGGAATATAGTTTAATAAAAATGTACATAGCTGCATTGCAAATGATCAATGTTTTATAATCTTCAAGCGAGATTTGAACTGATTTATTTTCTAAATTAAAATGATAAAAATCATAAATTTTAAAACTGACCCCAATTTTTGCCCTTGTATAATATCAGAAACATTTTAATTTGATACATTGTCCTGGTACTTATTTATACGGCGATTTGAATTTGTGATTGGCATCAGTGGTAGAATATCTCGCACTTTGAGACAACCTGAGACAACCTGTAGTACTTACAACCATTGTAGGAATGTAATCTAAGATCTGTTTGTACAAGTGCTCCGAAATCTGGCAACTTTGTATAGGGGACACCCAGGTAATACTCCTGCATGGAAGGCAAGCTGCAATAGTAAAGTAACCCTCTCACTGCTGGGTTAGACGCACACAATGCTCTTTAGGGCATCTGCAGTTGCCTCCAGCATGGAGAGGGTTAAAAGGAAAATCTACAGATGAAGATTGCTGTACTGCTGTACATTATGTTATGTTTAAGATATGGTTGTTAAGGCCACACATATTTTTTTACTGTGTTTTTCATTTCTACTGCTCAGTTTTAAGGAAAATGTGCAAAAATAGTATTTATTATATAAACACAATAAAATTTGGCATCATATAAATATTAATTTTTATGGGAAATTAGTAAAAAGATGTTATAAAGGTTTATATATTATGGGATGAAATGAATTGATATGAAGAATAAATAATAAGAAGAATGTTTTGTTAACAATGTAAAATTAGAAACTGAATTAAAAATATGGTTGGTCTGTGCAAAAGTGAAATATGGAATGGAACTTTTTCTACAAGAGATGCTGAATGTTATTACTGTCATATTTCTTAATGATGTATTTTAAAATACTAGTTTACAAACTTTACATGCACTTTGTTTGTTTGAGATTAGATGTTCCATAAAATAACTAAACATACTTTCATGCAAATTAAATATGTAATATTTTACATTTTACTTACATGTTTATGTCATGTTAAGTTGTGATGCATTTTATATGAATGTACATCCATTAGAATTTACACTGAAAGAAAGAATTAAAACAGAAACCATCATGCAATTTTATTTGCAAATTGCCTGCCTTTTTTGTGTGATTTACGATTTGTATTGATGTGCTTAATGCCCAAAGAAACTTGGGTGATATTCTTTATTCATCCCCAGGTTCCAAATAATTTGGAATTGACAATGCTTTATAACCATACACCATTGCATATACATCATAGATTGATTCACTTGTTCGCAATTAAAGTATTTATAAACCTTAAAATTCATAATGTAAATAAGCTCATATGTGATGTTTGTTCAGAAGTGATTCAATAATAAGGAGAAGTCCTTTATTAATTATCATCACGTTGGATACAGATCAAGTGTGACCAGAAGTACAGAATTACCTCCCCTGCAAGTCAGCTCCCACTTTGTACAATACCAGCTACAGAGAAATAATATGTTGAAGTCATAATAAATAATATACCAACATTCTGTTATTATGTGAAGTCATTGTGTCAAATTAAAGCGCCCCTAGCCTTTCATGCAAAGGTATTTTTTGTGATCAAAAGTGATATTTTTAACTGTAATCATTTGTATATTCTATGCATTCAGTGTTGAAGCATGCCTGTACATATCAGGGCTGGGACGGGTGCTCCAGGTACTTGGTTCAAACATGTCATGTGACTCTTAATGAACATGCAATATAGTGTTGTAAAATGCTGCATTAAGGCCAATGTTACACACCTCAATGTTCACAATATCTTTCTTCATATAATTTTGGCAATATATGTAGTTCAAAATGTTATCTTCCATCGATGCTGAACAAAATTATATTGAATTTAGTTTTTTTGCTGTCGAATTTCTGCACAGAAATTATTTGTACTTCTTAGATGTACTTTGTCAACATTTCATGATAAAAAATATAAATCTATGAAAAAAATATTGAAAACCAGTTGCCCAAAACCAGTTGCCCAAAATACTTGTGTAGAATAATCCTACTTTCAGATCAAATGTTTAACCATGAAATATGTCAATAAACCGTGATTGTATGTATACCTTTTAAGAATTACTAGTATATACGTGTTTACAACCATGTTAGGTAACAACCCATTGCAGTGAAATTAACACCCAGTACCCGTCTCAGCCCCAATACATAATGCTTATTTGTTTTTGTCGAAATCGGTACACACTGTGTTCAAGATTTGCAGACATTGAGACCACTTTGTGCCTTGCTTTAGGCTGTGACCCTATCTTGTGCAGACCGTTCTTTGTTCAGTTCATCATTCTATGTGCATGCAAAAACGTAAATTGATGTTACAAAGATGTTGAAATTGGATGTTTGCTGATAATTATTGTATATTATGCATTTAGATTTATAACTTTTATGTATAGCATAATTACATATATATAGAGCATGGTGGTCATTTCCCGTATAAATATTGAAATATATAGACACCCATGCACTCCACTCCCCACTATCTATTTCAATAATATTTACCATTGGCCAATTTCATGCATATTACGAGAAGCATACATACCGGTAATCATTATTAGGGATTTACTATAGTCAATCTTCATATTGAAATACCAATGCTGGATTTCCGCATCCCCATGTTTTGATTGAACAATATAACTTTTCTGCCATAATATTATTTTCCTTTCTCGTCAAGATATGCATTCATATAAAAGTTGCAATATATATCTTGATTAAAAAAAACACCAAAAATTATTTCCAATCGGATATATAGTGGCCTAAATAAAAGGTAGTTGGTATATATCATTTAATTAGATTTCTTAGACAAGAAAAAAGAAATCATGATATTTTTTCTTTCATCCTACTGGTATGAAAGCTGAAACTTTGCTGGTTGATGTGTTAGAATATCGTCTACTGTTGCTGCATAAACTCTTTCTTTTCTTTGTTATGTTTTTTGTTTTGAAGAAACTATCATTGTTGAATTTGTCGTTTCAGAAATTATACGACAAAACAGAGCTATTTATGTTTTATTGTAAAATGCTTCGTGCCAATGATATATATATATCTGTATATTTAACCCTCTCCATGCTGAAGGCAACCATAGATGCCCTAAAGAGCAGTGAGAGGGTTAATCTATATTATGGATAATGTTAAAATGTAGTTTATAGATTAAGCTCATTCATACTACTGGAAATACTCTTTGTTTTGTTTTTGAATTTCACATGATTGCAGTTTTGAAAATTAAATAAAAATGAAAATCTTGAAAATGCGTCACATAATTACTATTTTATGTTTTATCATAATAATATTGACCTTTTGTAGAGCGCAATACACCCTCCATCCACAGCGGTGCATTTTGTCCATTATTTACATCTTTATTTAAATGAACAAAACCGTAGTATTGCACAAGCAAAGTTTTAACTTTGTTTCTATGTACAAAAAAAACCCATTATTGTCTTGCTTCGAGAACTCATTACGTTCCTGGTTTCCATATTGTCTGGTTTAGCAAGCTTCATAATTTGTATCCAGTATTGCAGGTGTTGAATTGAGATGTTCTCATCAACAATACATGTATTTATTTTGTTAATTTCTTCCACGAGCAGTGTGTGAACATTAGTTCATGAATGGAGTGATGAATATTGATAATCTATGCATACACCAATGATTTTAAGAAGCATGTCTTCCTCACAAATTTGCATACCGAATATTGAATAAACATTTTGTATAAAAATATATTTTTTGTTTTTATGGGAGACGCCATCCATTCTGCATTGGGCACCGAGAGGTAACAACAATAATATTCCTTGTAAGATATACACTGTACCTCTGGTCAAAGTTTTGGACATTTTAATTTGGATACCCATTTATCAGAAAGCCAACAAGATTGGTACAAGAACTACTGGTTTTATGCATCAAATGCCCCACAAAACCCATCAAAACATAGTGTTGATTACTTTGGAATCTTGCATTGCACATTTGCTGAAGGGATATAGGTTATAAACCACCATTAGAAATCCCATAGACGACAGTGTTAACGTATTTATGCATAACTACTGATTCAGTG
>JAUTBV010145365.1:0-11024 GCA_032361325.1 Lepetodrilus fucensis | reverse complement strand
GACTGTCATAGTACAGCTTAACACTGTCTTGACGGCAGAGGGTAGCTTCCATCAAAATCTAGGGGCGCGCAATATGCAGAGTACGATAGCGGTGTAGCTGAAAAATATTGCATGCATTCGCGCACAAGTGTCAAGTTGGTATCGTTTGATAGAGTGTCCATTTATCTATCTAAAATGTACTTACTTTTAACTTTTTAACGTAGGATAAAGACGGATTGGACTCCAGAAGACGACTTGATATCAACAATAAATGAACGATAAACGATACCAACTTGTGCGCGAAAGCATGTCATATTTTTCAGTTACACCGCTAGCGCACTTGGCAGACTGTGCGCCCCTAGGTTTTGATGGAGACTACCCTATGCCGTCAAGCAGTACTATGACGGTCAGAGCTTCTCGGCCTAGTTAATATGGACGGTTTCACTTGTCCACCTGTGGATAACACCTGACATTGGTCCTGTCCCAGGCAGGCAGACTATCCTTACTATCGAACCATAGGAAGGTTGGAAAAAAGATATACTAGCAATAGTGACTTAGAATAAATTATTATAATTATTAAACAAGTATATTATTCAATCAGCTATATATTGTCATTAGATGTATCAATATGTTTGTACATACTTAAGATATTTATTCAAGTCCATTAATCAATCGGCTATATTTGGCCATTAAATATTTCAATGTTTTTGTAAATTCTTTATAAATTCTAAAATAATACCACAATTGCATTTAGATTCTGAATTCCAACCCGTCCTAAAGAAAACACTGTATCATTAATCTCCTCAGATTAGGTTTGGCTGCACTCTTGTGGTGCTCTGTGGTGCAATGTCCTTACCATTATTGGTTCGGCTGCACCAGGGGATACATGCAGCTTCTTTGCAGAACTGTCCATAATTCCCCACCAGTTTTGCCGCTTCTTCCTGCCAAAAAACTGACAAGCCACAATATTAATGAAAGAAACTTAGAAGTGGCTCTTTAGAAGCCCCAATAAAACAAAACAAAAATTAAACACACTCTGCCTTCAGATACAAGGTTATCTAAAATGTGGTTATCATGCCAGTTTAATATAGGATGGTGAATGGCGGATTGGGAATGATCCAGGAAATAAATAAAATACTTCCAGAATCCTGCTGATCTCTGCCATCATAAATGCACATATACTGACAGCTAATGTGTACACCCACTTTACTTCTTGAAGGCATAGTGTCAATGAATAGAAGTGTCAGTGATTTTGTGTGTGTGTATGTGTTGAGGTTGTAAAGCTGCTTTAAGGATTATTTTGCTGGTTGGTATCATGGCTTGTCAGTTTATGGCAGGAGGAAACCTGCAGCAATCAACACCTGTGTATAAGTAAAGCCACCAGCACCAGCTGGTACTGACAAACCAAGGATGATAACTGCACTGGAACAGTACAGACAATTTGCTTTATTGTATTACATGTATTTATTTTTGTAATTTTCTTGTTTGGGTTGTCATAAAGAAAAACTGGGACTGCTGAACTACTGCTGAACTAGTGCTGTCATATCATGACCACACTGTCATATCATGTCCATGCTGGTTCCCTTGCACAGGTTCAAACTCAGAACCTTGCACCCCAAACTAAGCGGTCTACCATTGTGTTATGAAGTATTATTGAAAATTGCTTTTAAGATTAATGTTTCTGTTTCATTGGGATTTTAATGCAGTGGCAATGCAGTTACTATCCTTGGTCTGTCAGTAGCAGCCGGTGCTGACAGGTTTACTGCAACATTCAATGCTATAGCTGTTGCAGGTTTCCTCCTGTCCTAAACTGACAAGTTGTGATGTTAATGATAGATTCTAGAAAGTGACTTTAAACCCCAAATCAAAAATAATAATGCAGATATAGCTTTTTCAGTGATCGTCACAAGCTTTAAGTGTGCGTGTGTGTGTGTGTGTGTGTGTGTGTGTGTGTGTGTGTGTGTGTGTGTGTGTGTGTGTGTGTGTGTGTGTGTGTGTGTATGCATGCGTGCTGGTTTTTTTAATATTAGTGTTGTTTTTGCATGAAGCCTAATAATGTGATAATGATATTTGTGAACATATTATTTCAATCATTTTGTTTTTGTTTCAGGTTGTCGTTCATCGTCATCATTGCCATCATCTTGTATCTTGGACCAGACATCCATTTGTATACATTACCTATTTAAAGCCAAATTACCACAGTCTGTTCTTTCATTGCTTACTAGTCTAGTAATATACCTTTGAATCCTATGCAAAAATGCTTGTAAGTTTTATGCAAAAAAATCTGTAATGGTTGATTTTCTTTTACTGACAAGTGACATGTGAATTTAGAAATGTGCATAATTGTTTTCCAGATATGATCACATTGGCTGCATTTAATTATTATTTTACCTGAGATATTTCGGTAACCGTTTGGGGCACAAATTGTGAAATTAAATACTTGATTTATATTCCCAGATAATCATAATATGCCTCATGAAAGAATGTTATTTGCGGAGTTTAAAAAAAAAAAAAATCAATATTTTGTAAAAGCTTGAATGCAAATGGTATTTATTAACCCTTTTCTATGCTGGGATCACTGGAGAGGCCATTTAGTGGTAAGCAGTCAAATAGTTAATAGTACATGTATTTGCAATTGAGATACATTTTAGTATACAATTAATATTGAGGGGTAAATATATATATTCATATTTCTTTTATTCAATGGTATAGTATCAATGATGTACACCATTTTCATTTAATCTACCACAACGTTTAGTACATATTTATGAATTAACACATTCAAGTCAGTTTACATAGTAAACTTATTAATGTAGATAAATGAGTGCCTTGCTTGCTAAGTGATAATTCTTTTTCTCTATCACCCCCACCCTCCAATTATATAACACCATGTAAGAATAATAATGTATACTTTTGTAATTTATTGGTGATAAAATATTTAGCTTAATTTTATTATTTATATACATGTACATGCATATCCAATTTTTGTGAATATTCTTTTCCTAAGTATATTCTTTATTAATAAATTGTTGCCATTTTATTTAATTTTATGAGAAAATGTTTTAGACAATCCTTCCACCGATGTAAGCATAGTATATTATTATGATATTTTACTTGCATGTTCTACTGCCACACACACACACATACAAAACCCACTTCTATTAATAGCTTAATTAATAGTAATCGGACTCGATTCTCATTACTTACATCTGAAAATTAAACAAATACAGTACTGTCACATTTAAGTCATTTTCACCATATTCATACTGCTATGGTTTTAGTACTTTTACACTACACTGCTTTTGGTTTTTTTCACAATAGTTAGATACTATTAGTGCAGGGCTAGCAGACATAGGAACTATAAGTACATGTTTTGCAGATATAACCCTAAACACACAGATATTATTATTTCCAGGTGCCTATTTCACTGTGTATTAATTTTGGTGGCATTTAATTAATTTCCAGGTATTCCAGTGTAAATTTCTGTTATAACAGCAGTTTTTATCGTATTCAATTGGTATAGTCGATTGGTAATGGTAAAAGGTTTTCAATTATTTTAATAGTGCACGTAACATAATTTACCTGTGATACCAATCATAATTATTCTGGGAAGGTTTAGATTAGAAATTAATGTTTTTTTAGCTGACTATATATGTTCCACATGATATTACTTCATGACAGTATGACATTGCTCCATTGTTTGTCATCATTGTTATTATCAATAAAACAAAACTGCCCCCAAATACTGAAACACTTGGGGCCAATGAAGCGGAACATGTAGAGATATATTAACCCAATTTAAGGCAATTGTGGAACTAATTGTTTAGATCTACGTTCAATATAGCTCAAGATTCATCTAGTTGTTTCTGCTGACCATAAGAGACTGTTTATATAGATACATCTATATAAAAAGTCTCTTAAGGTCAGAAGAAACAGCTAGAGGAATCTTGAGCTATTTTCAATAATGGTCACATTTGAACATCGATTTTCCTTTGATAAATTTCATGACACAATGATAGATATGTAGATCTATGGTATATTATTTTCACAAAATGTATAAGTTCACCTTCCTTTAATTCATTCGTTTGGGTTGCAATCGAAAATCTAATACAACACAGTGATAGATCAGATGTGTATAATAGTTATTAACATTTGCTGCAACAGCTATGTTATTGTAGGCATTATTCCATATTCCATACAAAGTATAGGACAAGCCGGTGCTCAACATCGCAGGTTTACTGCAACATTCAGCGCTACGGATGTTGTGGGTTTCCTCCTGCCCTAAACTGACGAGTCGTGATATTAGTGAAAGATTCTAGAAAGCGACTAAACCCCAATTTAAAAAGAAATAAGGAGAACAAAGTAGAATATTTGAAGCACCTGTAAAATCTATTGACTGCATTTTATTGAAAGTCTAATACAAGTATGTGATGTAATGTTTCAAATAGTTATACTTTGGCCTGAGGTATTTACAATGGTTGTCATCCTTTAGCACTCATGGCCAAGTGATAGTGCAGTGGATACATTACTGCCAAAGGTTCGAGTTCGAACCCATCCTGTATATCTAGATTCAGTGTCCACAACAGTTATCTTTCCGACATGGTCATCATATTATGCACTGCCTGTATTGAATGTGGCCTAGCGGTTACCATCCTTTCTTCATCAGTACTAGCTAGTGATCTCAGGTTTGCTGCAACATTATGTGCTACAGTTTTCCAGGTTTCCTTCTGCTGTGAACTGACAGCCATATGATGTTATCCTAAAGAAATTATCTTATTTAAGGCGGCACTTGTATAACTATTATTGCACACATCTATGCAATTAGAAATGTCTTGTTTTGTTTTGGTACAGGGTGCAATCTGATCTTGTCCAATCTTTTCCTCTAAAATTTTCAAACTAAAGAATATTCTTTCTTTCTTTAAAAATTCCATGACAAATATGAATATTGAAGATTTCAACTGTGATTTTGTTCAACCCATGGTGTCCTGATGTCTCTGTGACCTTTGTACCACATCTGTCCATGGTCAAGGTCATTATGCACAATTTTGCCAATCTTCAGAGCCATTACATTTATTTTTAACAAAAGTATTGTGAATCATGTGATTTTGAGAGGAACTACACAATGTTTAACATGTTATGGTTGAAATAAATAATGTATTATTGGTTCTCGTCTTCTTTGTTGACTTATTTTCTGTTGAGACAGTTGTGTACCATCCCTCACACCAAGGTAAAGAAAAACACAGAGTATACAAAATTATTTCATTTTCAGAAGATGGTCAATAATTTACCAATAATACTCGCGTAACTCGGCGATGTCGAAATTTCTACTTGAAGTATGCCTGTTTATCTTGGGTGCCTAGGGACACTTTCCCCCAAAGAACTTCATAGTGTGATTTTTCATTCATCGCGATGTTATACCGCGACCACTAGAGCGCAGTGTGACACATTTCATCTCCGACACAAGACATACTATATTGGACTACATTGTGCTGCTGTTGTGTCTAAAATCTAGCCCTGAGATTACAAAATTGTCCGAGTACGATTTCATGCTCAACTCAAAGTTTTGTTCACGGGAGCTCACGTGAGCATGGAATCGTACTCAAAAAGTTACTAACCTGAGCTAGAACGCTTGCGAGATCTGACCCCGAGATTACGAAACATTTTGAATACGATTTCGTGTCCAAGATCAAATTGTATTATGGGGATTTGTGAACAAAATCTTGAGCATGCAATCGTAGGCCTATCGGGAGAAGTTTCGTAATCTCGGGGCCTGATGGTGACCAATGGAAGTAGTCATCATCTGAAGCCACTGTTAACCTTCTCCCTGCTGAATAAAAGCAAAGTATTCTATTTCTGCATGTGATCGGGCAACTTAAGTCGTCTTCAGCGGGGAGAGGGTTAATGGTCTGTTGCAGCACTAAATTGTGAACCATTCTATCTTGGAAAACGTAAAATGAACTTGAAACTTTATTACAAAGATTCACTCGGAATCCGACAAATATATTTGCAAATGTCCAACAGTTAAAGTCTCGGTAACTATATATAAATGGTACACTCTTGTAACCAGGGTTGTACAACTTCTTAATGCTAAGAATGCGTATCTTTTATCAGTTAGTCCTATACACTGATTAAATATCCAGCCCCCACCCCCAATGATTGTACTAGAGCATGTAGCGCTCTCGTAAATGCCCAGTCCTCTTGTACATATATGATATCGCTACGAGATTGCTTATAGTGTCCTAGTAGAGCTTCCGAGAAACGTAAACCAACCACTCTTCAACCCAAACAACCTGTTGAATGTTTCAAAATGGTCAAGTTACCAATGATGCCTATTTATATTCCCAGCTGTTTCTGTACTCCGTCTCTGTGGCGGGGTTGCTAAAGGGTTTCCAGATACGCACCAACAGGTGAATGGGAGGAGCGTACATTCCTCGTAATTTATGATTCAATATCGTTATATATCGTTTCCGCTGTCCTAACGATCCCGTTCGCATCTCAGGATGCCAATTATCTCTTTCTTTTTACGGTGTTCTGTCACGATTACTCTCGGTCCTCCCTCTGAAGCGCGCCACCTGTACATCATCCACGTGTTCCGTAAACTGTGCCAAATCCCGCGAGATGTACGGACGAGACTTTGCCTTGTCTTGGCAGAATGCCCCGGCTTTTAACGCACATGCACGCGCATACGCACATAAATAGATAGCGCAGCCTTATGTCGCCATACACACACACGCACACATACGCACGCACACACACGCACACACACACACGTGCGCGCACACACACACCAATCATACACACACGCACATGCCTGGCAGGCAGCATGGTTGAGCAGATGGAACCAGCGAAATGGTCCCTATACTATCAAGCTCGTAAAATTACCGAAAGGATAAACAGGCATGAAGTGAACATGGTTATAACGGCATTGCTGTGATACTTGGGGCTGGTATAGATCCTGGCAGGTCGGAGATAACGTTACTTGCTGGAATGGCGGGCTTCCCCTCGACCTTAGAAAATAAAATGCCAAAGAGAACGTTTTATATGCCATTTGTTCCTGCTAGTCTTTGACCGTGGCCTTTTGCTCAAAACTGTCTTTGTATTATTCTCCATTAAAGAAAGAACAAGAATGGTCAAAGTTACAGGATATGTTATAACATGGACTTTTGCGTACAACTGTTTTTGTTTTATTCTGCATTAGAGAAAGAACAAGAATTGTTATATATAGTTGCAGGATATGTTATAACTTACATGCTTGGATAGTTCTATTTAAAACAGAATGCAAAAACATAAAACATAAGCACAAGATTGACATGTGACGGTCATCAAATATACCACATCCTCGAATCACGAGTCATGGCATTAAATTAATATGCTTGCTAAAACATTCGTCAAGAGAGAGAGAGAGAGAGAGAGAGAGACGCATACACACACACAAAACCACACACACACACACACACACACGCACACACACACACACACACACACACACACAATTATATATAGCGTCAACCTTTAAGTCAAGTCAAGTCAAACTTGGTTATCTGAGGTCACGAAAGCGTGTAATACACATTCTAATTCGATGTTCCGGCATTACCTGGACAAGTGTTTACCCACCTGGACATCTCATTACCCCAGGGCTACGAAAAGTCGACTCACAGTACAGTATAGACCCCTACACGACGTAGACAAGCTTAATCAAAGTCTAATATATAACTAGGGAGACTTCTTGGGGCGCACATTATTGAAATACAATACATTTACTGATCACTCGTGCATAGCACGGGGATAAAGATATTAGTTCTTGTACACATGTATATGTATACATCACCCTTTGGTGTATAGCACGAAAACTATATTATTTTTGTGTGTATATATATATAATTATATATATATATATATATATATATATATATATATATTTATTTATCACCCTTTGGCATGACAGAATTTTATTCGGGTAGGAATTTCCATTGGGCGTTGATGCTTATAAGAGTAAGGGGGTGGACTGACCCCCATTGTTGATGGTGGTTGAGGTCTAACGGTATTGCGGGTTCTTCTCGATGGGGGTGAATAGTTCATGTCTTGGTCAGCGGGCTCTATAGTTGAAGATTTTGATAACCCCCCTATACATCGTGAGAACCTCTCTTATCTCGAGTTTTCTGTGTTAATTTAAGAAATCTGACCCCTGTCAATTTTGATTTCGGGGATAGTTGCTATGGGACCGGAGATGCTTAATGGTGTATTTCCTTGCTGGTATGAACTTGAGCTTTTCTGGAAACCGATTTATAATAAGCCTTCTAGACAGAAATTATTTCTATATTTTCTCTCGTTTGATTAACATCTATTTATATTGGAATTTTGACTGAGATTATTACTTCGAGTCGAATACGGATGTTGTTATATCACTTTGCTGATTTTTAAATATACCGCAAGTCTGCAAAATATATATTAGGCCTACTGCATGATTGTACACCCATCTGTTGTTGAATTAATATAACAATATTTTGTTTTACAAAAATCCGTATTAAATTAAATCGACATGACGTAATAAAATGTTTCCCCGAATTTAAAGATTATATTTCCTTGTACGGATATACAATGCAATCAATGTCAGTATTATATAAAATCAAACGGATGTAATATATAATAATGTGGTGCTCAGTATAAGCCTTGTCTTCATATGTATCACCCGAGACTTAAAAATATCTGTCACCCTATTATTAGTGTGTCAGTTAGATCTATATGGGTTAAAGCCTGGGGGGTAAACAACATTTTATGGGCGAACCGGATGTGCTTAATGGGACTCCGGGAGTTAAATAAGTCAAAATATATAGATACATGAAGTTTTATGTAAAAACAATGTTCAAACAACCTGCGAGTATGTATACGATTGTTAAGGAATGACATTTGAGTTGTTATCTTTCATAGTGCCATGAAGTTTGAGGGTTATTCCGTGTCACACCTTGTTATTACCCAAATACATGTACTCCTATTCAAAATATTCCCCTAGATCAGTAAGGAAAGTTTATATTATATTTCTGGAGATTTCTGGAGAATAAGAGGGTAAATAATTTTAGCGGTTCCTTTCATTTAAATATAATACCAATCAATATAATGTATTTATTTAAACTATTTACTTTCACACTCAGAGACTTTGGGTAAATTTCATGAAGCATAAAGTGTTTCTATGGCTCTTTTCGTATACATACAAATACGAATCAGTACGATTAATATACATGAATAAATAATTTGAATCTGATTCTGAGAGTAGCGGAAACGACTCGTTTTAATTTCTGTTACATTGATGAACTGTGACAGAACTTTCAACAGTATAATGTGCTGTGAAATACAATTGTCAATACAATTTATTGGATCTGACTATAGGCCAACGTGATCAGATACAAACTCTAGAACAATTTAATCAACAGAGTAGGATAACTATTTTATTTTATTTTTAGCTTCTTCTTATTTTTTTCCCCCTCCTAGGGAACTATTTTCCTGGTCCATAATGAAGTGACGTCACTCTATAGAAATGAATTGTTATAGTTTGCATTAAAAATAATAATAACGTAAAATTGTGAAAGTGTCACAGTAGTGCAACCGTTTTTAAAACAAACTTTGCATGGATATTTTTCCTAAGCGCTTTTATTATTATTATTATTAATATTATTATATTATTGTTGTTGTTATTGTTGTTATTATTATATAGGCCTATACACATACAACAAATATAGGTCTACAACATAACTAGGATTAAGCGTAGATTTTTAGATTATTATTTTTCGGGAGGAAACCCGCAACACTCAGTGGCTGTTTCTGATAGATCAAGACTACTCCTCCTCCACCTCCTCCTCCCTCCTCCTCCT
Organism: Lepetodrilus fucensis; assembly: GCA_032361325.1. Taxonomy (NCBI): domain Eukaryota; kingdom Metazoa; phylum Mollusca; class Gastropoda; order Lepetellida; family Lepetodrilidae; genus Lepetodrilus; species Lepetodrilus fucensis. The sequence continues at coordinate 1,179 of JAUTBV010145365.1, read as the reverse complement.
CCTCCTCCTCCTCCTCCTCCCTCCTCCTCCTCCTCCCCCTCCTCCTCCTACTACTACTACTACTACTACTACTACTATTACATCTTGCCTACGTATGGTAGTAAGTGAAGCTCGGAATTGTACCCTTCCCTAGGGGAGATGCTACTACTAGTACTACTACTACTACTACTACTACTACTACTACTACTGTTAGTAGTAGTAGTACTACTACTACTAATATTAGTCTACCACCACCACCACCACCACCACCACCACAATCATCATCATCATCATCATCACCACCACCACCACCGTTACCAAACAAAACCTCCAAAACAACAACATTATGCACTTCCTTGCACATGCGTCATATACAGCAACAGCAACAGGTACGACGTCTATTCCAAGCATTCATCCTTGCAGGTCGCTCAGAACGTTCCAGACATCGCTCTAACGAAGACTTCCAAATGCGCAAGTCTATTTCCGGAATCGTTCAGGGTCCTGTTGTACAATAGTACGTTAATATAATTGTCTAGTTATATAGTGCTGGGTATCGTTTCTCGAAGCTCTCGTATACCTACTACGAGGCCACAAGGACTCGTGTAGAGATCTCTAATATACGGAGATCTTTCTCTTACGAGAGCGCTTTGGTCATAGTCTTCGAGAAACGATACCCTGAATTGTGCGCAAAGGTTTGCAATGTTGCTTTGCTGATGGTTTCCGGAAGCTATCATATTGGGTCTGTTTGCTATATATATATATATAGAGCCTATGTTTTTTTGAATACTATATAACGTGTTGCGTTGCTTATACAATATTTCATATATTTTGTTATCATTTATTTATATATTTAAAAAAAATATATTGTCATGTATTCCTTTTCCATGTAGAATACTATATAGAACGTAGTCATGTATAGCATTGTATATGCCAGTGTATATGTATGTGCTTCCTATCTAAATTTATATTAAAAATACAAAATGTCATTTTAATGGGAATGTACCTTAAAGGCATACTATCACAGTTGATATACCTGTATAATGGACAAACGAATTTCGATCTGAGACTATTATATATTTTTTATAATTACGCTTGATTTATCCACCCAAAAGTTGTTATGTAATAGTTACATGCACACTTTCCTCGGTGTATCGGTCAATATCCCTACAGTTTTGATCGTGGGGTGGCATCACGATCAAA
>JAUTBV010145364.1:0-25955 GCA_032361325.1 Lepetodrilus fucensis | reverse complement strand
GGGGGGGGGGGGGGGGGGGGGGGGGGGGGGGGGGGGGGGGGGGGGGGGGGGGGGGGGGGGGGGGGGGGTGGGGGGGGTGGGGGGGGTGGGGGGGGGGGGGTAATAACACTGATGGGGTGAGGGAGGTCGAGTGGGTGAGCAGTGGAAGTTGGACATGTTTGGTATGCTGTATGTTTCAAGCTCTTTGTTTTATCTACATGAGAGGTTTTCATTGGTTTTGCTTTAATATAAAGAGATACTACCGGTTTTCTTCCCACCATAATCCAGACGATCATGGAGAAGAGATGGCGGCGAGAATGCGTGTGACATGGACGGGTGGGGGTTAATGGTGGTGAAGTATATAGCATATTAGTATACTAGTATTTATAAGATTTCACGGTCGCTGACTAGTTCGGTCATGTTGGGGTACTATGTAAAGTAATGTTTTTACTTACCTTGTAATAGCAGACAGAAATATGCTTTACATTGACATAGATTACCTTCTTACCCAATGCATTACTTTCATACATTGGTGATCTCCGGGGCAGTTGAGCACTAGTACTGAATAAACTAAATAACGAAACCTACTTTTACATTCATTTATAGCTATTCTCTGCAAATTAGTTTCTTTATATCGTTTGTGTCAAATTAATATGCTTTCTGTTGACGCCATCCTCAGAATATATGCGTATTAAATTTGGATCAATTCCACATAATATATATAAATCTACGTACACGAACCCAATATGTGACATATATATATCAGAATCAATAAATTGGAATATGATATCATATAATTGTCCTTACTCTTTGAAGATGAAATAGATACGTGTGTAAGACTATATTATTATTATTAGCATTAGTTTTCTATACATTGCATAGATTACTATAATTAATACCTTATATAATATAGTTACTGGTTATTGTATGTATGAATTATGGATATTATAGCAATCTGATATATCGTAGGTTTGGGACATCTGGGGAGTGTTATGCACACGCCTTCGTGGAGATATTGCAGACTTTAGCCTTGAAACGTCAGCTCAATTAATATGTATATATTTTCCCCATCAAATTCCCCGTTATAAGACACAGGTGTGTCTCGTTATGAAAGTATAGTTTGCTTCCTGTTTTACGTATGTTTTACGTCGTTTAAGTCTGTGAGAGAGAGAGAGAGAGAGAGAGAGAGAGAGAGAGAGAGAATTAATAGAAATATGAAGAGAGAGTAACAAATATGGAGATAAAGAAAGCGAGAGAGAATAGAAATATGAAGAGAGAGGGAGAAAGCCTGAAAGTGGGAGAGATAATGAATACAAAGATGGAGAGAGAGAACGAGAGAGAGAGAGAGAGGGAGAGAGGGAGAGAGAGAGAGAGAATGGATAATGAAGGAGAACGGTACTGTAAAGAGACAATAAGAGACATACTTAAGATAAAGGTACCCCAGAAAAAAACATTGAAACTAAAATGCATATATCTGAAGCTACATAATTAATGACTGAAAATGTAACTTTTGCATCATTTATCATAAATCAGCTTAATTCTCCATAAATCAACTTAGAATGTGCAACATGTTGGCTAATACATGTATCAAACATGTTGCAAATTTCTATGTTTTATGAAGCTGATCTATGGTGACTCTAAAGCCCCATTTTTTTAAATAAAAGTGAATGCGGCTATATTGTGAATGGCGCAGAATTCATATTTTTCAATCATTAACTCATTAATAGAATTCTTCAGATTCTATGTAAAGTACATTTCAGTCATTGCCGTTTCCTGGAGCGTATTCGTTTCATCTCTCGACCAACCCCATGGTGATGGTCGAGTGATGACATTAGCCAATGAGGGTATTCGTATCATCATGAGTGTTGGGTACGAATACCATCATTGGCTAATTTCATTACTCGACCGTCACCCTATGGTTACTCGGTTGATAAAACGAATACGCTCCTGATGTATGTCAGTTTTCATTGGTAGGCCTGTGAACGCTGTCTTTCATGTCTTCGTGTGTTATAGTCTTGATGGATACAGTAGATAGATAGATTGGCCAACATGTGCCTCAATATGCGCTTGATTGATAATTGCGTAAGCTTTGCTAATGAATTACATATAGAGCGGAACCCACGTGTGCCAATTGGTGTTACTCGTTGCTTGTTGATATGGGTCCACTCATGTTGACGGTAGTTATCAGAGGCTTTCGCTGTTGTATAACTTCTCTTAAAGGACAAGGTCAACATGTAGCTAACAACAACACATGTTACGTTCAAGTAAAAGGAACATGTGTACTGTATCATTCTAATTGGTGCCAGATCTTTGTTCGTTTCTGTAACGGAGAATAAAGAAAACGAACCAAGGTTTTATTTTAATAAAATTAATACAAAATATTGGTTAAAATGTCACTTAAATAACGTGTTCGGTATGTATTGGATTCCGGTCTTTATTCTCAAGACAGGTGGTCAACGTATCAATATTTTACAATGTACCATATCTTTCGTTCGTTTCTGTAACGGATATTAAAAAGAAACGAACCAAGATTTTATGTTAATTAAATTAATATCATATATTTCTTTTAATGTAACCTAGGGTATTATATATCGTTTTCAGTACGTGTAATTGAACATCTTAGTTCGTTCGCAAGACATGTGATTGTGTCAACATAATATATCGACATATTACCATGGATGTAGTCCGTATGAAGTCATGCTTATTTTTGGTTTTCTTGCAGGTGTCCAATGGGATTCACGGGTCTGCGGTGCGAGATGATTGACCAAGAATACATTCTCAGTCTCCTTACTAATTCCATCATGTTTGACTGAGAGACGAGAACTCAAAGTAAGCTTGTATTTTGTTTTCTGCCTGCCATGTCCAGTTTGATGTGTGTTCACAGCGAACTGCGCACTGGACATGGTGCGGCCTCATATGCGCACAGAGCACTATCATTGTTATATAAATGAAATCATTATTATTATTATTATATTGTTGTTATTATTATTATTATTATATTAAACAATATAATGGTTATAAACTGTGTATGGTATAATGCAAACGGTATATAGCATAGCCTAATACTAACGGTGTATGGCATAATACGATGTCTACTATAATAGTGCTGGTGACCGTTTCTCAGAAGAGCTCAGCTACTATTGAGAGCTTCGTAAAAGACATCTCCCCTATTGAAGGGTGCTAACTCCGAGCTATGCTTAGTACGTTATTACCATACGAAGATATCGAGTTAGGTCACGTGGGGTAGGCAAGAGATTACGAAACCTTTTTAGTACGATTTCATATTTGATAGCACAATTAGTACAAAGGATTGGTACATAAGCCACTGCGGCTTGTGCCAGTACCGCTCAAAACAAACAAACAAAACATACAATAAAGTATTGTCAAGATCATACATACATACATGTACATCACAGTCAACTTAGTAATGTTCATAATCTTATGGCCAGTTGTAATAATTAAATATGGTTAAGCAAGCAAACTATGTTACAATCAATCTACGGTGCAAATCTGCCTCATTGTTTAATGAAATAGTGGACAGACTTCAGGATGTCAAGGTTGTCATCAATCTTTAAAGATTGGTATCCATAACCGGGAACTGATATCAATAATCATTCACAAGCGTAACAGATAAATTTAGTGGACAACTAAATTTATATTAATACATCCCGTTCGTTTTGCCTGTTATATGGCGTTACTGAATTAATTATATCAAAAGCAAAGTTCGGATAATCTTAATGGTCTTATGTCGTTAAAAATCAAGACGATTTTATATGTTTACCTTCCAAGGTCTAAGTCACGGATTGCATAATTTTAATAAGGCTACCAGATAAAGTCAACGTGTGATAGACATTAGTGCTGTAATGTTTGCTATGTCTATCACGACTTCCATACTTACAGACTGGTAGCGCAATCGTGTCTAACTTTATCAATAACCGGCCTCCTAGTCAGGATTGACACTTAAACATTGACACCTTCCTTAACCCCACCCCCACCCTGCACCGCCCCACCCAACCCTGCACTGGCACCAAGACCCCACCCACCCAGACACCTCGCTGTGGTCCAACCCCCACCACAAATGACGTAGAACCGTTCCAACGATTCCTACTACACATGTTTAAGCCATTAATTTGTCGACTTTGAGATAATTTTGGAAGCTTTTTGAATATACCCCTGAGCCGAAGGATTTCTACTGGCGACACACGGTTTAGCCCAATAGACTAGCCAAACGTATCTTTATCTCACAGATTGATTTTGGATTGACCTCGAAGCTTACAAGTTGACGTGAAATGTAAGATTAAGTTGTTGTGCAAAGCATTTGAAAAAGAAAAAGTGCTACGTGTTTATGTATTACTTGGCATGTTTGTTACACGGGGAATCGATTGACATTTTATATTGTTCATTACAGGGCATAAGTTTCAAATACTGTCCTTTTCTAAACACAATCTAAAACACCTTACTTAGACGGATATATGTCTATACACTCTACAGTGTATGTAAACTACATGATTCATAATATGAATGATTGACTGGTTTAGTCGTAATAACATACGCTTCTAGATATTGTATAAACCTTCCAAACGTTAAAAGGTTCAACATTTGCACTCAAGTAATAACGTCAACTGAAAGTTGGCAAACATCAGCCACCTACACAAGAGGTCATCATGCAGCTGGTGATCACAGCAGCATTATGAATGGCATTATCTAGAACTCTGTTCTGTAGCGAATACGATGACATGCTTTAGGCATATAATTACAAATCTTAGGAAATATATGGAAAATTCTGTGTCCATGAATTAAGACCACAGCAAATAAAAATAGTTAGGTGTCCTGTTCCAGGATCCTTACAGGACCAGACAGGATCCTTACAGGACCAGACAGGATCCTTACAGGACCAGACAGGATCCTAACAGGACCAGACAGGATCCTAACAGGACCAGACAGGATCCTAACAGGACCAGACAGGATCCTGACGGGACACCTTCATCTCGGGTGTCCTGGTTTATGTTTGAGCCGGAAGGTTATATAACATTATCGGAGGTGTTTGTTTGGGAAGGTATGAGCTTGACAATGTATTCTATTCAGCATGGCGAATTGGCAATCATAAAACAAATTAAAAACGTCATAGCCAAGTAAATAAGTTTGTAAATTATTTACACCTGAAATGCAATTCAAGCATAGCAATTGCCTAATATTGCTCTCATCTCCTTTACTCCGCCATTGACATTACTAGTAATTGATGACATAGTGGGCCTACACTAGAGACAGAGTTCCTCTTCAATTTTCATCTAACATTAGCCCACTTTCATACCAGTACCTGCTGACAGGCCGCGCATGCTCAGTTACTTGCATGTCATCATGGTAACGAAGGGGATAATGGCGGCTCCGTCTCGTCTGCTGGAGTTAAATCCGCAATGAACTTTTCGAGACTACGATTTAGATTCGTCTCTTGTATCCTGGGTGTGACGTCAAGATGATTGATTGAAATTAGCAATACAAATTCATGGAAATTACTGAGACGTTGAACCATCACTAGGGTCCATGAGACATTTGTCGCCGACGAGCAAGTCCCTATCTCAATTGCATTGTCAAGAGCTATACTCAAGATGATATCAGTGTATGTATTTCAATACAAGTGAACAAGACAAATTAGCTTATATTAGAACCCATCATACCAGACTTGGGCAGACGTAATTATGGCAATACTTATGGAAAACCATCAGTGTGTTGACAGATTGTTGACAGTGATATCAACCTATAGGTCATCCTCGAAACACAGGGCATTACGAATACACCTAACCTGCGTCTGTGTAGTCATAAAATAGCCTGGTTTTCGAGGATGCCCATACGTGTAGATGTAGAAGAGATTATTGTCATCTCGGGGATGAGATTTATTCCCCGGACCTTGACCAGGACTTGCCGTCTAGTCACCGGACCCAGACCCAATCCGATTGGCCCAAGTGACCCAACATATGAATCAAATATGTTCCTAACCCTAACCGTAACCACATGAGCCAATCAGATTGCTTGGAATATGGTCCTGGGCCAGTGAATATACCCCATGTCTGGGTCCGGCAACCCGTATCATTGGCGTTATCAGTTTATAATGAATTAACAATTTTGGAAGCGCTATTCATGGATTAATGAATTAACCAGTCATCTCAATATTTAGTAGTACAAATACTACTATCAATGATGCGGTGATAGCCTACCATTATTGTTGCCTATATATAATATTAATAAATCTAGTTAATTAATTAATCAGCAATAATTGTCCACATTTGTGTCATCAGTTGCTTGTATATACATGCATGCATTTATCGTGTTACGGTAATACAGAAAAAAAATACCTTGTTCGTAAATATATTATATTATCTTATGTAATAAATTCGTCATGACTGTTATCCTGTTCTGGTATATGCTGCATGTTCATTCACTTCACAGTTAGACTCTAGTAGCCACCCTAATTCGTTCAAACAGCCATTCATAAAGCTATTAATTACGCATGCCATATTTCATACTCTACAAACTACCTTGACGCCGAACAAGGTCTCGTTGATAGATTACAGCAGCAATAACTAAAACGATTTCATATGTGCATGTCCTCTGTCCCACTTAAATTGATGGCTGTAATTTAAAATGTGAGTACCTATTTGTCAAATACATCCATGTAAGCTTCAACTCTATGGCCAAAGTCATATATTTTTGTGTTTAACTACAACAGATATAGCTGTGAAGAGAAAGGAGACTGCCGATGAAGCGGATTATGAGAATAGTTCACTTTTCACTGTACAAAGTATTTTTGGTATTTTTATTAGGTTACCCAATCTATAAGTGGCGTATGTATTGCATATATATAATACAGAAGCGTGTTTTATTTTATGTCGTTTTACTTTTTACTACTTGTACTAATTTCTAATTGCACCCAGAATATTCGCAATACAGGCAAACTACTATATTATAAGATAGATGATAGTCGACTCATTGTGATAGGGTTAGAAGTTCCCACTCACCCGACGGCCCGATCCATTTCTCCTAATGTTAATGGCATCCTACTGGCTAGTAGAAATATCATGTTTTGTTATTGTTATCATTATAGTACGTTTATAAGTTAGGTTCTAACCCTGTAATGTGAGGACGAGAATTTATGGTGTAGTATTTTATGAGCGCATCTCACTTGCGACTGTCTACACAACTTTAAGTATAGGTTTAAGCCTACGTTCAAGCGTGCATTTATAGAGCTGGGTCTTCCACTCTGTAATTGTCAAACCGTCATTCAGTAAACTAAAGAGACAAAATCAATACTATAGTTTATCTAGGAAATACTATTACAATTGTTTTGGTCGCTTGTCAATTAACGAATAGTGCCGTTAAATGACGGAAGTTAAGTAATCATATAATAGCCGGAGTTTGGAGGATGGGGCAATGTTGGAGATAGTACCTTAGCATTACTCAGTTTCATACAGAAGAGATCATATGGTGGTGTTATAAATATTCACTGCGTCTATATTGTACTAAACAGCGTAATAAGACAGCTTTAAAGGCATACTATCACATATATTTATGGTTGTTTTGGACTAGTTCTTAGCTACAACTGCAAAATACAGTCACTTGACATACATAAAATTAGTCTCAGATCGAAATTCGTGTGTCCATTATACAGGCCTATCAACTGTGATAGTATGCCTTTAACGTTAGCAATTCCAACGGTGTAGTCTACGAGTTACGGTTTCCTACGCATGTTGTTTCGTAGGCCACCTGATATACAGTCTTCAGTCTGTCTGTATGATATAGGCCTGTGTACAGTATGATGTAGGCCTACAATCTTCAGTTTGTCTGTATCATGTACAGTTTGTCTGTATGATGTAGGCTAGGCCTACAGTATTCACTTTGTCTGTGTGATGAACAGTCGTCACAACCATCTAAATGCATAAACCCGAAATGCCTTTTCAACGTTCCGGAATTGTTCCATCTCTAATGACTTATGTTCAGAACGTGGACACGCAAAGCAATCTCAACCCTATGTTGTACACCGAGACGGGAAGTAATTCAAAGAGAAATGACGTTGTTTGCAATTCCAATGACTAGAGTATGACGGTTTATCGCCTCCAGACGGGGAACACAAACACCGGCGGTGCTTCGGTTTCTTTGACCTCCTATAACATGATACGTGAGGAAGATCCGAGGTTGCATTTTCTCCCGGAGACTGTGGTATGCAAGATGACTGAATTGTTCCTTTAATAGTGAATTCGGGAGGCGGTCAAGCGATCTAGAAAAACTCACCCAATAAAGGAAATGATTACAAAATATAACCCAGATAGGTACTATCTTAATATAATTAAATTATATTCATTAAACACGGAATGCGTATGCTCAGTTAATATCTTTAAACCCCTGTACATGTCATTGTTCCCTTATGTTATGGTTAACACACGGCCCGAGAGGTAATTCCTGAAACTGAGTGCATTACATGCCGGTAACGCCCAATGTCCGTGTGTTAACTGTCATATATCACGACAAAAATACACAAATAAACCTTATACTATTATACTATTTATATACTTAATATGTTAGGGATTGTACGAGCGATTCATTCAAATTCATACCATTTGAATTGACCTACAAAACTTTAGGTTATGCTTTCGTCGCCTAGGCAACCTGATCGACTAGAGCTGTAGAAATGTGGGAGTTCGAGAGTTTGAATCCCGGCAATCGAATTTGTCTTTACAGACTTTGAATATTTTGAAATGATGTTTGAAAAAAGCTGCAAACATACGTTCATGCGTTATTACATTTACCCCCGTTAATAACACACGTACAAATGCTAATAACGCACGGACAAATGTTAATAATGCATGGAAAAAAATGTTAATAACGCATGGACAAATGTTAGTAACAGACGGAAAATGCATTAACGCACTCATAATTTACACATGACGGTGTATTACGAGAAAACAAGAGACACGTGTTATATTTGGAGTGCACACCCTGGAGGGATATATTCATAATTAAACATCGATATCACTAAGTTTATGTGTAAATTAGGGCGTGATTATAATTATCAAGTTGTTGCGAGTTTGTGTTGTTTCCAAAGCCCTTACTTACCATAATTGTTCATGGATTAATCGTCCGATGGTCCACTTTATCCGGATATCTACTATGGTATTTCCGTTGTGAATAAAATATATACACTATAAAATTCCAATGAAAATATTTATTTACACAAATTATAAACAACTTGCATAGACATAACGATTCAAACACTTACAAACTCGGCGTGTTTCAAATAAGTGTTTTGTTCATCAACACAATCCGACAGTGTGACATCATAATATATTTATAAGTGTACAACAATACCAGGGATGCGTTCAAAGACGCAAGCGGCTTGTAAGCGACTTACCAAACTTGCCACTGTCTCAGGAGTCGTATGAACCGTACATGGGACAGGGAACCAGTTTAGCTAAGCGGCTTACTCAGCGCTTGCGTCTTTGAACGCACCTCAGGAGATAACGATATTATACACCAATAGTTATTAGTCATCTTTCGATTATTGCTTATTGATGAATGTTGTGATTTTTACAAATAAATGATAATGTAGAGGAAATATGTTTGTGCAGTTAATTCCAATAAATGATCAATTGGCGTACATTATTTTGTAAGAAAGAAATGATGGTACGGGCGTTTGACTTGCCATATGGTTATGATAATATTAACCCTCTCCCTTCTGGCCACAATATTACGAAACGTTTCTGAGTACTATTTCATGTTCAACTCAAAGTTTTGTTCACAAATCCCCGTATAAAATTTGAGCTTGAGCATGAAATCGTTCTCAAAATGTTTACCAATCTCGGGGCCTGGATTAGACACAAGCACTGTTCTTTAGGGCATCTCCGGTTGCCTTTAGCATGGAGAGTGCTATACAATGTACATATAGCTTATACATGCATTGCCAGTTCTAACATGGGGAAGTAGCGGGTAAAACATGGGTCTTATAGGGCCTGCTCCTTTCTAGATGTAATATCTGTACTTTCTTTTCGACGCATGCGCAGTTACACTGTGCGGTGTTGATCCTTGGTAACTGCGCATGCGTCGGACATAAAGTACAGACATTACAGCTAGAAAGGAGCAGGCCCATAGTTATATGAAATGTAATTGCAAGTTTGATCAGGGTATAATTTCTCGATGCTCTCGTATCCAATATGATACCATAGTGCTCTCGTAAGAGCAAGATCCCCATGGCTACGAGAGTACTTACACAGGAACATAAATATAACGTCTTGACACATGTATATATTACTACACTCAACGTTTCGTCAGGAAACTACCGACATCATCAGGATAGGCTAGACAGCAAATGCTACACATGAAAGTTGTACGTTGTCCATAACATGACATTGAGCATGTGTCGTTCATGGAATGTATGAGTTTATCAAATCTATTGTATTCAGGGACGTTCCATTTGTGTATGTATAAAGCCTTCCGCGAATTGACCATCAACACTGGAAAATGCACCGATATTCACATCTAGTAATACAGAAGACAAAGACCAATTACATTTATAAGAAAGTTGAAATAATTCTTAATTAAATGACAAATAGTTAACGGTGAATATAAAACATTTCTTATCAAATAACGTTACAAGATGCAGATTGCTTCTTGCTCGTTGATGACAAATGGACGATTATCGGTCATGTTTTATGAACTTCGTTCAGCAATCTTTAGCTTTCGCTGCACATAATGTAACTATTCATTATACATGTCAACTGTTGCACTGTATTTACAATTACATTGTACTATCCCAGTTAAAATGCGGATTCCCGTCTCTTACGATGACATTGACTTGGACTATTCACAAGTAACATTGCACTTTGTCTTCTACTATTATTCAGCTATGGCTGACGTCATTGGGCTAGGACCACATCGCACTTCCGACAGCCTTTCGACGTGGTTTAATTCCTTCCGTAATTGAGGCGTTCAAACTTTGAGTACAGCAGCGTGCTACACTGACTGTTCAAGACACGCGATACTTCCGGTACAGTCACATGGGTGGCATTGTTTTTAAATTCAGAAATGATTTGAACGTTTCTCACGATTGCCATTTTAATCGCTGTGTTAGGTGTATTTGCTTATGCAATGTTCATGTCCCATCAGCCTCGTTTTCAACGTCTATATCGTCGTCTGATTGGAGGTCATCTTCGTCTGATGTCTGCCCTGCCATATCAGTGTCCTCTGCGCATCCTTCTGCTGACGTCACTTCCTTTTCACCGTCTTCAGATTCGCGTTTTTCATTATCCTCGCCAGTAGGCGTGTCCTGGAAATTATACAATAATTTTACAATAATTTTCTCCACGATAAATTCGTCAATATTTGCTCTCTAGTAGATCTATTAATTCTTCATGCAATTTAACCGTATCTGTTGAAGTATTATTAGTTGGTGACTACGAGAAACAGCAGTAGGTATTGTAGAAGTCCTTGGCAACGTTTCATTATTTGAAAAAGAAAATGTATAATGCTCACCTGTTTTAATCGCCTCCATTTTGCTCTCCGGTTTTGAAACCATGTTTTAACCTGTGGACAACAAATTTATATACTATTAGTACTATTAAATAACTAAATAAGAAATATGTGTATATAATTTCAATTTTAAAAGTTATCCGAGGTTTACTAACAACAAACGTAATTGCTATCTGAAATCGTTTAGAGTCATCAATACGATAACATTTTAATGACCATTATATGTAATTGGAATTGAAATTAGCACTACTGTTAGTTGAAACAATTATTCGGTGTCGATGTGTCTATGTAAATGCATACTTTACAATCTGCTTGAGACATATAACTGTATTTATTTCTGTATACATTTCTGTATACAGTAGTATTTATGTATATTGAGACCATTCGCAGAAATGTACACTGTACCTGTCGTTCCGTCAACTGCAGTAACTTTGCAAGTCGCTTTCTTTCCGGCGGGGATAAATATTTCTGGGATTCGAACTTCTTCTCCAGCTCCAGAGTTTGATCATTAGAAAATCTGACTTGGCCACCTTTCCGTTTGTGAATGGGTCTTTGCATGAATGGGTTCCATAGATATGGTGGTTTTGGACCAACTGAAATTGAAAAGAAGAATTTCAAACTTTAAAAAATGGCATCTTTCAAGTTTCTACAGTATTCATCATTGTTTCGTGTCATTGACCGTAATGTTTGTTTAAATATTATTATTATTATTATTATTATTATTATTATTATTATTACTAGTAGTAAAAGTATTAGTACTAGTAGTAGTAGTAGTAGTAGTAGTAGTAGTAGGATTAGTAGTAGTAGTAGTAGGAGTAGGATTAGTAGTAGTAAGTAGTAGTAGTAGTAGTAGGAGGAGGAGTAGTAGTCGTAGTAGTAGTAGTAGTAGTAGTAGTATATTATTTGAAAATGAATATGCATTATTAAGAGTATTTTCTTGATCAATGTATTCATGTTACTATTGGTATTTTGACTATAATAACAGTATTAAACAATAATAAAACAATACATGACTAATATTCACAAGAACAATAGATTTAGGTCGCGATTATTTAATTTCCTTTGTTAAACTGAAGTTTACAAGTCTTCCGAATCTGGCGCCAGCTAGACTAATTACAAAAGCAGTTGTACAAAAGCAGTCTCAAGTTTCGCTCGTGTTGGGCTTGTTCTGAAGGTCGACGCACATTGGTTCAAAGAGGGCTCTCGCTTTAAGTTATACTACTATTTCCCGAACGACAATTCATCCTTCAAGTAGCTATAGTATGCATTGTTAATTTGTGCCAATTACCGTAATATGCGCGCGCCAGTCCTCGAGCAACGAGGAAATATTGTGCCCCAGAGTTCAATAGCTTCCCCTGCGCATTGAACCACTCTGAAGCCCGTTTTATGAACGGAAGAATGGGATGAGCGATAAGAACGTCTGGGTAAGACTCAACAGTAGCAAGTTGTCCAGAGGTAAACGTATTACCAACAAGGTACACGACGGTAAACGATGTTGTAAAGCGTAGGGATATTACGTTAACATTTGAAATTTGAAATTCCGTTTTTAAAATCACAAATTGCAACATTTCTTTGAAGCAATATCCGAGTAACTGAATTGAAGCTTAAAATTAAATTATTATGTGTTATATTTATAACTAGAATGAACTAAAAAAAATCGTAAGCAGTGTCATTGCTTATCTGCTTATAAATTAAACACTATTTAGAAAAAGCAAATTCCATACCATACATGTATTTTAACCATACCAAGCTTCGCGAAGCGTAAGTTATTTGATTACTGGTATGTATTATAATACTAACTATGGACATTTCTAACAGTACAACATTATTAATGCATTCATTGTACGCAAACAGATAAAGCCCATGTTGTTGTTGTTTATTAGGTGAATCAATACAGTATCCGAGTGGTTTTACTTTTTAATATAAATATATTATTAATGGATGCATGTATTGCTTGAAGAAATTCTTATGTGTTGTCCTTCTTGAACGCTAAGTAGATGAATAAATAAATACATACATAAATAAATAGTCTAAGCACATCAAAATCCAGGTAAAGCCCAGCATTCAAGAACTCAATTTAGAATCAACAAATAATTGTAATACCTAGAATGTCGTTGATCAGGATTGGCAGATGATATGCAAACACACATTAGCTTTTGGATATAGCTTGAATTCATGGTTTATGTTGTGAGGTTTTATTTTATTTTAAAACATGATGGTAATGTTGAAGGTGGTTAGCTTAATAATTCAATTAATTTTCTTTTTTAAAGAAGACAGTTTTGATTTGTCTGCTGGATCCTGCATTCTATAATTTAGTTAATAATTAATAGCAGTCAACATTGTTATGGTATATTCTACAGAGAAATATACATATCATTTTATACTTTGTGTAGTACTTAATTTCCTTGTACCTAAAATGATATGCAATTATGAGCAATCTTGAGCAGTTATCCATTCGACTTGCCAAGCTTGCACATGTTTTACAAACGTTTTATAGTAAAATATTCCCAGTACAGTAATAGTTCAAATTAATTTAACGCTGTTTATAATTATAAGTAATAGAGAAAGGGTCGTTTAATTTTTTTTAATTTTTCACAAATCAAAATGAAATTCTCAAATACTACTTGCTCAACTTTAAACAATTCAGGCAAGTTGGACTTATTACATTTCAGGTCAATTTGTGTTACTATTCAGACTGGTAATTTATTTCAATGTAGTGGCATTTGTGTTACAATTCAAGCTAAACTGTGAGGTACTCCAATTCATGACAGTTTTATTACAATTCATGACAGTTATTACAATTAGGGTCGATTTAAAGCTCTACATGGGTGTTCTGTTCACTAGAGCCAATACTGTTAGTTAAATGTTCACCATAGAGATTACATTTTACAGATTAATTCAACGTCATTTACAAACATTAAAGAACGAAAAGAAAGCCAACAAAAAAGTCATTTCTAAAGTGTTCCTTTATCGGAAATAGATATATGCAATTCTCTGATTCTCCACACGGTTGGGTGTTCTATGCGGAAATGATTAAGTGATTATTTGAAATAAACATGAGAGCTTTTGCAATGTGTACGATCTGCTATTGCTTATCGCGTCGCTCCAATCCGCTATCTTGAAGAAATATACACGCGTCAATTTACTCCAAGGAGAGAACTCTTAACACTAGTGGT
This sequence comes from Lepetodrilus fucensis, assembly GCA_032361325.1. NCBI lineage: Eukaryota > Metazoa > Mollusca > Gastropoda > Lepetellida > Lepetodrilidae > Lepetodrilus > Lepetodrilus fucensis. Next base: position 11,286 of record JAUTBV010145364.1, on the reverse strand, counting down.
ATCGCACCATGCACTGTGCATGTCATGAAGTGCAACCCAGAATCCCATGCTACAGAACCCCGTGTTACAGAACCCTGTGTTACAGAACCCTGTGTTACAGAACCCTGTGTTACAGAACCCCGTGTTACAGAACCATGTGTTACAGCATGGTCGTAGCAGTGTGAGAGTCGCACATTTTATGATGCATGAGTTACGACATCCGTAGCACTCCGATCGTTCTGTGGAATAGGTTCAATGAACCTTCAAGTTGCAAATCCTGCCATATCTACGATCGTTCTACGGAACAGGCCCCATGCATGAACCTTGCAACTCAGACCATTCTTGTGGCATAGTAGCAGTTACGACACATAGATCTAAAAAGGTCCAATGCACTCTGCAGATCAGAATATTCTTCGCTTTGCTTTAGTTTCAAGCATTAATATGAACCTGATTGTCGTGATTGATACAGATATAATCTCCGACAACACCTTCTTTACATATATAGAGACTGTCGTTAGTTTGATTGCAATATATTGAATGATAAATGAAGAACGGTGCATACTTATTGCGCTAATATGCACTACTACAGCAACAACTATTTATAACAGACATAGAAGTGGAATATAATTATATTCAAAATAATTGAAGGGGAAATGTACACAATCTACAAGACATCACTATTTTGGCAAATATTAAAACATTTGCAACAATATTTGTTTATATAATCTGAAATTGAACCCAAATTTTAAATAAAATAGATCTAGTATTCTTAGAAAAATAGTCCACTTCATAAATTATCTGTTAATAAAACAAACCCACACACATGCAGCAAAACCCGTTCTTTGGTGTATAATTTTAAAGCCCGCAGACCATTTCTACGTGGTTTAGTTCATGAGTAACCGAGTAGAAATATTAAAGAACTATTTATCAACATTACTGAACAAGTACATTCTGATATCTGACGTACTATTAACCAGGACCAGTCTGATACATTAATCTACAGCTTACGAAGGGCGCCATCGGATTTTCGCAGCGATAAAACAATTTAAATGTAATACCCGTAACCCCATCATGTCAAAGCCCAAGTACTATCGATACTGTCATCTCGTGAGATCTCGTGAGATCTAGTAAAATTCTTAAACGGGTTGAGAATTTCCAAACTCTCACACGAACTATTTCCGGGCCTTGCTTAATCAATAAGCAACTTCTTGGGCAAACTTAATACTGAATAATAGTATTGAGAAAACGATCGTGTCGACATGAGTTTATACACAAACTCATTTATGATAATCCATGAATTATCTTTTAAGTATTTATTGTCGATCGTGGCCAAGAAGACAAGGATAGTTCGTTAAATCTACAAGTGGGAAATAGCTACGTACGATTAGTCGTAACATGAGTAGCATATTTATTTGATATTTGTTTTGGCAGATGTAAGCCAGGAGATTGTTATATATTGCCATGTTTATGCAATTGAGACTTCTTTAGAATGACATCTGACATTCACTATGGTAGTTCAGGCACGTTTAGCTGGATATTTTCCGCATTAATATGTATGGGAAGTGTTTAACCCGTTATGTTCATTGCTCCCTGGTTGATATAAAACATTATCTCATAACTGCGTTTTATATTTTCCCCATTAATATTTCTGGGAAGTGTTTAACCCGTTATACCTGGCTGATAGCAAATATTATCTCATAACTGCGTTTTATATTGTTGGTCTATTAAGTTATTTGTTGGTATTATGTTCGTTATATTATGTAAAGGAAAGACGCAACTACACATAACTGATAAAATCCTCTCGTTGTAGATACGTAAAACTATTAATCATGCTGTGATATATATATTTTTTAAGAAGGTACATATATTTCAATTGTTATTTTAACATAATTAATCGTAATTATCTCACGTATAGTTATTGGGTGAGTAATCATACAAATGTATGCATGTCTTCCGATTTGAAAATAAAAATCATCTCGGGAAAATTAATGTTTACATTTGCTTTTAGAATACTAGTAAATATTATTTGTCTCAGTGATATCAGGTCCTTGCTTTAAATGGATATTGGTAATTACAAGTACCATACGTGCATTCGTTTTCATTGGAAATATATTGCGCTATATAACATATATTTTATTTAACTAAGTGTATAAAGCATATGCACATACATGCATTTATGCATACACATCATCTAAAACAAACAGCCTACATGTATACTAACATTTACCGTGCTGTTGAACACAAGTTTCAACACAAGTTTTAATCTTAAATATGTAGGTAGTTAAATTTAGTGATTAATTCAGATGTTGATATGCTATTGATATGTGTATGCAGTCGATAATATCACGAGAATGTAGTTTACAATTATAATACTATATAATATTAATTTTATTATTTTTAATAAATTGAATACTATTGGCACTATTGGTTCCATAATAAAATATAACATATCCTTTTATTTATGTTATTCTCGTATTTACTATGTACATGTATGGGGTGTATTGGTTAAAGGACTTTAATTTGTTATGGTAGCATTCTGTATACACATGGATCTGTGACAATTGAAGTCTCCGTTGTGTTTGTAGGAGATTAAGCACAGCAAGGAACAAAAAAGTAAAGATCGTGTACACCCTATCATAAACATCCCCCTCGTCGCCTCAATTTCATAAAAGATCTCTGCATGCATGTTTTAGTCAGACAGATAAGGTACCATGGCATAGGTCAGTACGGACAATGAGGTGAATGGGTGGATGAACATATTTTGTTTTATAAAATGTAATCATAATTTCACATGGAACAATGCCTGCCAACAATGTAATGCTTACTCCAAATATTCAGTCTGTACTGGCTTGGTAACGTAATATGTATTGACCAACGTCGTTCTAACCGTAGATTGACGTTGAGTGTTCTACAAGGATTACTCAAGTTAGAAAATAATATAACATATTTATTTTGTCGATCAAATATAAACTATTAGAGGAAAGTGCAAGTCAGAATATGTATACTTATGTATACTTATCGTATCTACTAATTACACTTATCTACTAATTACTAGATTCGCATGCACGGTGCGTGTTTTATGTTTTACAGACTCAAATCCGCCATGTATAACTGTATTATCAATATCCATCGTAGCTAGGTCCATCCTCGAAAACCCAAGCCATATTTGACGGAGGTTAGTGTAGTCATAATGGCTTGGGTTTTCGAGGATGTCGTAGGTCCAGCTCATCTTGGTATCATATATGCACATATTTATTGTATAAGTGTTGCTAATTAGCTGCATTGCCTAGTTTATTGTTATCATCAAATGCCGATTTGTTAACACATCACGGGTATAGGGATTGCATTTATATAAGATGTCATTGTATGTTTCGAGTTTCAATTTATGTTACAGTTGGCACTATCGCAGTAAATCCCGTTGTGGCAAGAAATGACACGGGAGCAAATGCATATCCTTGTCTTACACAATAACTACTTAAACGGACGTAATGGAGACGTAATTACAATTCTTACGAATGGACTGGCCGCTTTCAGATTATGTCTAATACGTTCTCGTAGTGGTCAACAATGACTGAAACAGCTTATCACAATCCGGAACACTCGGACATTCAGAGAGTGGTCATCGACGCACGGACACGTCAATTACATGCCTCTTGCACGTGGCACAGGAAGCGCGCATTCTCCAATGATCAGGCTGCCTATCTCGAAACTTGGGCGACTCGTGGCCACATCGCAACACAGACAAACACCGTGTGCCTACCGTTAACATGGCTATCAGCTTCTCGGCGATGCTATACAAAACACTGTGATAAACATGACAAATTCACAAATTGAACATTGTTGGCCTGTTACATGGCACTCCTCTTTCATCTGGAGTATCAAGTCGTAACTAATCTGTTGGTGTTGTGTTTATCGCTGTCAGACATATATCGTGGTAATCTATCTCTAATGCAGATAGTTTGGTGGTGCTGAGAAAATAGATTCTATGGTATCCTGACAGTATAAGTTACCCGAATAAACGTTAACAACTTCCCGAATAAGCAGTATGTTACACAAGTAAACGTTAGCACGAATATTTGTATCTTGCCATAATAAACATTGGCAGGTGTCTTATCATTACCCTAGTAATACGTATCCAGTTCAGGAATATCCTGATTCATAATACAATACATTAGTGTAGATTCGCAACTGTTGTTACATGTACCTAAGTAAACGTTTATATGTTCTCAATTGGGCATGTATACTAACTCTACCAGTAAAGTGTATGCATGTTCATTGATATTCAAATTATACTATGTATGCATGTTCATTAATATTCAAACTTATACTATTAAAAGTAAAAGTTGGTATAGGTTCAGAAATAATGTTATGTTACCCTAGCAAGTGCTATTTAAGAAAGCTAACGATTGTCGATATTTTACACGAAAATAAAGTCCATGAAATGTTTTCTTTTAATAGTTTGTTATTTATTTTACCAATCAGAAACTTTAGTAGAACTCCTATGAATGGGTTATACATAGAAATTGGGCTTTGAAAATATATTACCAATTCGTTATAATTAATTTAAGAATACAGAATTATATATTGTCCACGTCCATCGATATCTATCTAATTTACTAGGGTGTAATTATTCAGAATATTTGTTTTCTACTAATTATGATATTTATTCAGAAACCTTAATAGTATAAGTAACTGTTGCAATACTCATAGAGGGTCTAGAATAAACCTGGATTCTTAAAATTGCCGAATATTACATGTATATGAATAACTAAATAAATGCATGTAATAACTGTTGTTGACTGAGTTATATAATTACAGAAAAGAACATATTTTACAAATTAGGCTAAGCAGTAACATGGAGAAGAACATGGCTTATTGTTTGTTCTGTGTACGCAATTAGTATTGTTGTTGTATTAATTGATTTAGTAATATAATAATACTTTTAGTTCGACAGATATCAATTTACAATGCTATCGTGAGTATTTCGTTTTTGCGTTATTTTACTACTGGGTCCGAGATTACGAAACTTTTCTGAGTACGATTTCATATTCAACTCAGAATTTTGTTAATAAAATGTTGAGTTGAGTATGAAATCGTACTCAGGAAAGTTTCGTAATCTCGGGGCCTGGTATACTTTACAGAACTAATTTGAAAACCAAAACATATGTTACAGTACATGTTTGGCATGTAGACCGATGAAGAAATACATGTATTAATGTGTGTATGTATCACTTCGCATTCGTTATAGGTAAATACTTCGATCCCTAATATATTATATCAAGTGAGATGATACTTTATTTATTGAGTGAAATTTGTCAGGATATTTATTAATTGTTTGTGAAAGTACATGTATTGTCCATTATCCTTTTCATAAACTAGTATTTAATATTTCATGGGAAATCGTTGTATCATTTTTCAATACATTATTTTTCTGTGTACACGTAAACGTAAACGTAAAAATAAAAGAATAATACAATCTCCAGAGATATTGATTCCAACGTCTTTTTTACAAAGGAGCAGGTTAAGTAAGAGGTGTTAAAGTAGCCTCCAAATGGAGCACACTATGATATCATAATGATATAACAACACCGTGAAGTCTATGCTCCTTGTTGTTCTCACTTGTGGTTTCTCAATAGAATTGAGATCAAGTAGCCCCTCAGTTAACTCTGTACACTCCCTCCTGGAGTCGGGGTCGTTCTTCTGATACTGCACGTGTTTGCACAATATGCTAATAGTGTTGACAAACCTTCCTGACATGTCAATAAATTAAGATGTAATTTATTGACATTGACCCTTGACCTACTTATTGCAGCGGTTAAGGTATAACATCGAACAGATCGGTGGTTGAAAGTCCAAGATCAAAATATTCGTCCCATAGTAATAAATATAAACAATGAGGGACATGGTTAGAGTTAGGTAAGGTATACGGTATAACGTGAAACAAATCGGCGGAAGAAAGTTCAAGATCAAGTTAATTATTCATTCCATAGTAATAAATATACTAGAAATTAGAGAATAAAGGATATGGTTCGAGTTAGGTAAGGTTAATGCATAACGTGAAACAAATCGGCGGAGGAAAGTTCAAGATATAGTAATAAATATACAGTACTAGTAATTTTACAATGAGGGACATGGTTCGAAAGGTACGGTTAAGCCATAACATGAAATTAATCAGTAGAATATTGAAGAAAATCAAAGTTCAAGATTGGCCTTCTACAGTAATACTTGAAATGGACTAACAATTGCCAATGAGGCCAATAGTACGAGGTGTCGGTATAACATGAAACAAATAGGAATAATTTGGAAGAAAATCAAGTAAATGTTGATGTTCGATTTAGATAAGGTTACAGTATAAGTACATTGAATCTTTAAACGAATCGACAGACTGTTGTAGAAAATAAAATTTCAAAACATGGCTCTCCAGAATTATAACTACATTAGTAATTATCAACGAAGTATATTATTCGATTCAGGTTTGGTTAAGGTATAAGTATTATGAAACACATTGACATAATGTGGTAGGAAATCAAATAGAAATTCAAAGTATGGCCATGGCTCTCTATAGTTTAATAAATAAACTAATAATTGCCAATGAGGGACATTGTTCGATTTAGGTATGTTAACGGATACATACTATGAAACGAATCGACAGAATGTGGTAGAAAATCAAATACAAGTTCAAAGTATGGCTTTACATTATACTACCTTGACCAGTAATGATCAATCAGGGAAGGGACATGGTTCGAATTAGGTACGGTCAAATTGAAGCATGAAACGAATCTACAGAATTTGGTGAAAAGTCAAATCTGAAAATATACGTTCTGCAGGAATAAACACTTACACATTATCAATTCATAAAATTCAAGGTATCTCACTCATGGTCTGCACTTTGTTATACTAGTATTCATACAAGGTTTAGTCACGTATATAATGTAATTTATCCATAATTGCATAATCCAAATTACGGAGGCAATTGAATAACGGAGAAGCAATAGCATAAGTGATAACACCTTAAACAGAACACGATGTATGCCATCACATTTATACGTATACAAATAATTAACATATATGAGGCAAATATTAAAGAAAACATTGTTACACTTAAACTTATAATTCTAATTACATTGTACATAATACCAGTTCGAATATTTTACTTATATAGAAATGGGTGTAATTTCTCAGAAGGTTAAAACAATGCTGTATTATGCATGAAGGATGATGTGTAGTAAGCATTCCTGCTGCATGTGATAGTAACTACTACACAAAATATGTCTAAGATAATATTCGTTATGGCATTGCTCACAATTGTAAACCGAATTATGTATAACTCAAAATAGAGTGTGTTATTAAGGTCATATCATTTCAATCTGTCGCCATTATTGTTTGCAATTTAAGTCGTCTGAGAGATGTATGTTTTGGATGATGATAAAGCATTCAGCCCGGACTGGAATCAAACCTTTTTTTGTCAAACAACTGTTTGCTGAACGACGTATAAGGTTTCACATCAAAGGGTGTATTATGAAATCAACACAAAATAAACAAACTTCTAATAACCTGACAATATCCCCCTTTAGCGGGGTGGTCCGTACGTCTAATGGTTAAAGTGAAAAAGATGGAAAGGACACTCATATTAACTCGAAAATTACCCATATCAGATTGTATGTAGATAGTGAAGATTTCGTGTGGCAGAATAAATTAATATTATTATTTATGACGTTCCATTATCATTTCCTTTGTCAGTACTTTTCAAGATGTATATATATTTTCATTTTATTCTATCTGCATTATAATATATATCCAGAATCCAAATTGTATTATTTATTTATGACGTTCCATTATCATTTCCTTTGTCAGTACTTTTCAAGGTTTATATATATTTTCATTTTCTTCTATCTGCATTGTAATATATATCCAGAATCCAAAATGTAATGTTACGATAAATACTATACATGTAGTTATTTTAAATAATCATAAAAGTCGCGTATTATTATTTAAATCCAAATTTAATTTCTGGATCAATTTTCATAATGTTGTGTATAATCAAATTAAGAAGTTAATATTAATATACAATGTTAATATAGGCTTAGCTAATACTAAAATGTATATCATGGCAACCAACTCTACAGTACAGTACATATTTACTATTGAAATGTTAATACATGTATAAATTAGTATCTATACTATATGCAGTAGATGTAATGTAGATGTATTTTAATGTTGTTTCTAGTGGATATGAGTTACCACGTGCCACAAACATAGTGTAGTCTTACTATAATAATTCAAGTTTTATTTAACACATTCTTTTTACCGGACGTTATTAAACTAAATCGGCTTTTTAATTTGTTACATTATTTTGTTTATACCAATGCCACACACTGAGTGTGCATCTGCATGCTCTTTGTGTTTTAGTAATAATGCATGCTCATTTAGTGTTAAATTAATGGGCCCGTTAAACGCGTCGCTTACCCACCCGATCGGGTATTATAACGATAATTATAAGCTCGAGATTTCATTGTACGATTATTGTTTATGTACCCGCTTAGAGAAATTCATCTCTGGACACTTTAGCGTTAAAAGCAATCTAACAGTTTTTTGTTTCACGATCTCGACAGTAAAACACCTATAACAGCTATCGACACTTTATTCTAGAAAATTAAATAAATCTTGGGCCTGAAATTCGGTACCCAATAAAATTATTATGTGGTATTCTGTATAGTTAATAGGTAGCTAATGTGTTGGGAGAACAGAAAGGGCAACATTGCGGCTGGTGTCTGTTCACGCCAGGACACACCAGGCAAGGAGATACACACATCTGTCTCGTTCTTTTCTATCGTGTTCCTATATACAGTATACATGGATAATGTGTGAATACGAACATATACTAGTATATGAAGAAGGTGTATCGTATGTCGTGAATCGAGCTTATTATCCAACTTACAGCTATTCTGGTGAATTGTGATACGATATGTACTTGGGTATGTTGACGGTTGTAATAACGAATATTAAATAGTAACAGCAGGTAATATGTTTTGCACTATTTACAAATACGTTGAGTTTAATTGATTACCAGTGATATACTGGATCATTACTCTGTAATCAAATTCTGGCCTAGATGTGTCCACTACAGTACCCGTATGGACACCAGTATGGTTCTTAGCGGTTTAAATTATTCCATAGATTGCATCAGCTGCAATATTGGTCTTATTTGCAATAAACGTATGATAACATGTTTTCAAAAGAATACAAATAAATTCATTGACCTACATTCAGTGAAATACCCGCATGTCATCCCACCCTACTACACGTTCCTGTATACATATAGCGTAAACTGTCACAACATTGGACGCGACAATATTGCCGTAGTTTGTTATCAAAACTTGCAATGATTTTAATAATATGATTACGAACGGACGTATATTCTAATAAATCAAAAAGTAAAATAATGCCATTGTGGTTTGAGTTGCTACCTATTTACTGTCGGGCGTAACTTCATATGTAACCCTTTTGTAAGAGCCATTGAAGACCTTTGGATGGATATTATGTACTGTATTAGTATTAGTAGTATTAGTAGTATTAGTATTAGTAGTAGTAGTAGTAGTAGTAGTGGTGGTGGTAGTGGTAGTGGTAGTATAGTAGAAGTATAGTAGTAATAGTAGAACAAGTAGTAGTAGTAGCAATAGTATAAGTAGTAGTAGTAAATAGTAGTAGTATAAGTAATAGTATAACTACTACTACTACTACTAGTAGTAGTAGTAGTAGTAGTAGTAGTAGTAGTAGTAGTAGTAGTAGTAGTAGTAGCAGCAGCAGCAACAGACCTAGTCGTTGCTGTAGAATCAGTAGTAGTACATCTAATAGTATCTATACCATTATACAAATAAGTAGTTCTTTTATCATGTATTTTAGACATAGACATGTTTTACATCACAATCACTGGTGTCCTAGAGACTAAATACCTACTGTTGCCTAGGATGAGGAAAGCAAAGACTGCGGTCCAGAAACTTGCTACACAGATGGTAATCTTGATGGCTGTCTTCATGTCACTAATACTCTGTGTATCTGGAAACATAGCAACTCTTACTTTAGTGAACTTTCAATTATCGCAGTATAGATAGCTACACGACGCATCTTTGGTCTTGTCAGTAACAGCTAATGCTCGCAGGTTTAATGCAACATTCAGCGCTACGGATGTTGCGAGTTTCCTCCTGAACTAAACTGACAAGTAGTGATATAAGTGAAATAATCTTGAAAGCGACCCTACACCCTAATTCAAAAAGTAAAACGCCATACTACGACTATCGAAAACTTACTACTTCCAGTACAATTCCAGTCAGTGTGTTCTTGTACATGACTAAAACATCTACAGTAATTAGTGTGTGATTATCTGCAGTTCTGCCAGATGTAAGTATAATTGTCTTCAAAGTTTGCATGAATGAATACAAATTGTAAAACAGATGATAAATCAAACATGTCAATTGAAGACAACTGAAAGTTCTAATTGTAACAGGCGTGTGAATATTTTACGGCACCCATATTTTGATAATGAAAGATGCGGCAGTAAAAGCACGTGTTTTACCTATATCTGTACCTCTGTCTCCGTGGATTATTGTATTCATGATAACTATTTCTTGAATATATTTATAGTGTATTTCAGCACCTACTATATTGTATCTTGTTTACTTGTTCCTATATCAATGTTGTCTAAATCTATTGACATTTATTTATTAAAATATGAAAAATCTCTCACTCCTCCCCCGCTCTCTCCCCCGCTCTCTCTCTCTCTCTCTCTCTCTCTCTCTCTCTCTCTCTCTCTCCCCCCCCTCCCCCCTCTCCTCTCATTTTATATGTCTCTTCTTGTATGCGTACGTACCTGTTCACCTTCATATGACCATATATCTATGCATTTCAACGGTATCCCATTTTTCTATTAAATTATAGTTCCGGTTACCTTAGCTGATCCCTGTTTCTAATTATGACAGTCAAACGTTAGGATAACGTATCTTTAAAGATAGAGGATGCATAAAGCTGCACAATCACGCTGTTGACCTAGCACACCAATCATAGGCCTCCATGTCCAACATGTTATTTTCTTCATTAATAAGTAGTCTACCAAGTCAACACTTCCGCCTTCTGTATTATTACGTCGTTGTGCGACGCTTTTTGACCTTGTAAAACTAATGGCATCCTAATAACTATACAGCAACTATGAGAGAGAGAGAGAGAGAGAGGGGGGGAGAGAGAGAGGGAGAGAGAGAGAGATAGAGAGAGAGAGAGCTGTACGTGTAGTATAATTGATGCCTACACATCACA